>JAMZAV010002468.1:0-149221 GCA_024449915.1 Sweltsa coloradensis
ACTGCGGGGTTTTGGGGGGGGGGGGGGGTGCCTCAAGTCCTCCGGATAAAGTCTAATTAAACACTGGTCGATAATATCGTGAGACGTGACACACGTTCTGAACGGACATACAAGTGATGCATGATAAATAAAATAATAAATAATTAAATAAATAAATTTTATTTTAGAGTCTACCCACTCAGTTATATACTGATTTCAGTGGGGGACTTTAAATCAATGCGACCAAGCCAACCCTGCAGAGCTTCGTTCTACATACAGTATAAGAGTGACGTCATTCCATCATGGCCGCCCATGGCAACGCATAGCAACAGTTTTGACTCCAAACACAGCTTCGTTCCCACAAGAAACCAATGGCTAGGATGTTCGGCGAAGTCTCTCAAAGGTATCTTGAAACTTTAATACTTAAAGTATTTCTACGTCTACTATTACTAATACAATTTTATACAAAGGCTTATCATTCTTGTTTTATTATGTTCAAGGTATGATTATATAAAGTATTGCTGTATATGGTTACTGCAGGTACCTAAGCTTGTCTGGAGTAATTGTTCTTCGTCGCTAAGGGCAACCATTTGCGTGACGTCTATATTATTACTGTATTTTGGTGCATTTGCTTGGAATTAAAATACTCGTATGTTCAGTGAAAAAAGAACTCTTGCTTATCGTAATCAAAAATGACTTAAATGTGTTTGTGAGTCCAGCGATTGTTTTCAAATAAGTTCATATCATAAAAACAAGCTTAATGTCGTTTTCGACGTTGTTTTCAAATTCCATCTTGGTAATATTTTCGCACATAATAATAATTTGAGTAACTGATTGTTTGCATAAACCTCTTTTAGATGTTTCTTGTTTTACAAATTGAAATGTTGTTTTAATTTTGTAGCGAACGTCTAAAAATTGAGAAGAAGATCTTGGAAACCCCGCAACCACGTATCACTTTGTTTACTACTTAGGTGTTTCCTCCTACTTGTCCTGATGGATTTCTTTGGCGTAGAGAGCCGCTCAAATCATATCTGAGCTACGCATTCATTTTGGGCCCAAACATACCATTGAGTGTAGAACATACTCAGTGATTTAAAAACTATTGGTTGGTCCACAATATATTGCCACATAATTGTGGACCGAATTAGGCGGTTCTATTTTCATAGCTAGTCGCAAATAGTGTGGCTCGATCTGTATGCTCTTAAATGGTGTCACAAATAACATTATTATCAATAATTACCACCTAATTTTCTTATTTGTAGAAAAGCACCTTCATTACCGATTTCAATATTTGAACAGTTAATATAATTCTTTGATTACCGACATTATAACTAAACTATTTGTGCTCACGCACTCATACACCCTCTTTAGTGTTCACCATATAGCTAACTTGTTTTCTCCAGATTGTGCAGCTTCCAGCCCCCCCACTAACCCGCCACCCAGCCGAAAGGTTTAGATTGACGTCTCCCGCGGAGTCCGCGATATCTTAAAAACTAACCATTTCAGAAAACTTTCTCTCGGTCACTGTTGATTGAATCGCAAGCTTACACTTCTTCACCATCACAGTGATTATCATCAAGTCAGATGTAGTCTAAGACTTGCGTCTAGGAAAGGGGGATTTGCCCCTTCCACTTTCTCCTGTGACCCCTTCAACTTTTTTTTGTGAATCCCCCACACTTCAGATTTTTAAACATCCAGTTCTCCGTTCATGATTACGGCTACAACTGAAACTTTGCAGTCAGTGTATTATCTAGGGTGTGCTAACTTGTGGTAAGTTGTGCAAAGAAGCATGTAGCAGCAAAAATAAAATCTCATTAGCTCATCATTCCCATCATTGTCCCATCCATTAAAAAAGAGTTCCTGTTCGCCTGGACTCATATGTTTACCGTGGACGTAGCGTACGCAGGAATATATTTCGGGGGGGGGGGGATTGGACCAAGGACTCAATGGGGGCTGCCCCGCTCAATAGCGCCGCAAGAAATTTTAAAAATAAGCGTTTTTCAAGTAGTTGTATGTGTTTTAAAAGATGTCAAGGGATTTTAGGGAAATTAATAGATAAATTTAATTTTTTTGCGTGAACCTAGATGATTTTGTGGAATAAATTATATTAAAACTGGGATTTCGTGGGGGGAAGCCCCCCGAGCCCTTCTAGATACATTTGCCTGGACACCCTTGTTTGTTTACACTCCAGCATGGTGAATGAAGAGTTTGTTAGCACCAAAGCCGTCATATACAAGGAAACTTAACTTAGTATAATGCACCAAGCAGAATATTAATCATAAGAAGACATGCACGTCTCCGTGTGTAAGGTAGATAAATATCTATGTTTTAATCGTGTCCTTTTTTTAGATAAGTGCCATTTTAGATTGAATTATTGAAATCACCTCAGAAGTTACCTCAGAAGTTATTTGTAGATTCGTTTTAGATATAACAAACATGTATTAAAAAATCTAACACAAACAGAAAAATAATTCACAATGTTCACCTCCGCAAAAAACATTAAATAGGCTAGTTTTGACATCGATATTTGATGTGGTTGTGGTGCCGATATCACGGACGCATTTTCACATCGAGATCGATCGATTAGGAATAGTGGAAAACCTACTTTGATCACTCGTCACTTACTGCAGGGGGTTTATTTACTGATTCAAACCACAACTTGTCGACAACTTAATGAGGAGATAAGTCTCATGCGACAATTTGTCGGCCGGTCGACACAGACAACGTAGTAAATAGCCCCCAGGGCTAACATTTGCTTCGGTGCATGAAAATGTTTAATGTTCACTATAATCCTGTCAAATAAGATCTTATATTGACGCTTAGAGGAAAAAATTGCGATGTCGCTGAATTTTTGCAGAGACTTTTCTCATATAATACTTATCAACATAATAAAACTCCCCTACGATCGGACTTGAGCTTTGGCCGCCATTTTTGGAAAATGGCGGCCAAAATGTGTTGGTTATCAAATATCTCCAAATTGTTTGGAGATAGACAACATGTTGCAATGGCAAAGTGTCGCTGTCGATCGACAAGTTGTTGTTATCAACAAAGTGTCATTCTGACAGTTCTTAGAAATTTGATATTGATTATGTTGGTAAGCCGACTTTTGAAGATACAGGTAATGGCTTACACACAGGGTGGGTCTTCATTGCTTGCATTCACAAATTTGAAGACTGTAGATACACCAAAATGTTAGAATGTACTTTGATTTTTACCGTGTTATTGTCGAATTGGTCCTAAATTTTATTCCAAGTACTATTATATCAAGTTGTCGACAGATGTTTAAAGGGGCTATTAACCCAAAAAATTATTTTTTACCACATAATCTATAGCACAATACTACACTAAAATGACCGTTGAAAAAATTATATCTTGTAACTGTGATTTTTTATCATCAATTTTTTAATTTGTTTGATCCAGAAAAAAGTAAAAATAGGCGTTTTGAGATTTTTTAAATCGGCTTTAATCCGCATCTTTTTTGTTCCACATAGATACTAGAGCATACCAATCTAAAATGGCCCTTTGCCACATCATGTCTTGAAACTGTGCACAAATATACTCTCAAACACGCAAAAATTTGCATTCTAAAATCACACCCCTTCTTGGTTATCTGTATATTTTGACTGAACCACTTGCCCAAATTACAAAACAAAATATATAGGATTTGCAGAAAAGGCTGCAGAGTACGTCAATAATGGCCAATATTTTTTTGGATCAAAATCTTCCAAGGTCACGGGGCATAAAGATCGTCCCCATGTTATTTATTATGGGAGATTTTTGCCAATGGGACCAAGCTCGAATAATATCAAGTTTTACAATTTTTTGGGGGTCAATGGTTTACCCAATAATTTTTATGCTAATTTATAAATTTATAACTAGCTGGCCGAATGAAATATATTTTTTGAGTTTAGCGGTTGAAAACCCCTTTAACCCTTGGTTAACCACCTGTTTCTGAGAAGCATAACAAACCACATGGGGCGCGTCAGGACCCCATCATTAAAGCCCTTATGTTTGCCAGGTTTCAGATTTTGGAACCTACATTCGTCAGGAATATGTTTAACTTCTATGACCACTAGTGTTTAAGAGTTAAATTCGCAAAATTATAGTATTTGCCACTTGAAATTTTTCGGAAAACCTGAAAAAGCAATTTTTCAATTTTGTCAAATTGAGTCCATTTTGAGCTTTTTTGTTTTTTTTTAAATGGCTTTAATATTTTTCGATTCCACAAAAAGTTACCTTTTAGCATTTACACTAAAATGGCCTTGCACATTGTCTGAAACAGTGCACCCACACCTCCACCCTAAAAATTTGCCTTCTAACCATTCAATTTATACTGAGTTATTGTTTTTATATTATTAACATTTCCATAATAAGTGTAAAAAATATATAGTTTCATCAATACGTGAAAAGTATGGTATTGAAGGGTGAAATACATGATAAAGTTTTGCTATGTTAACTGAAAATTATAGTCCTAGCCACTGGTCCGTTGACCGCGAGGTTAAGTGGCAGAGTAATTATGGGAGGTTTTTCCAATGGACCAAGCTCATAAAATATCAAGTTTAACTTTTGGAGGTCAAGTACGTACCCAATCTTTATGCGCTCATATTTTATAAGCATGGAATGATATATTTTTGGAGCGTCGAATGACCCCTTTAAGCCAGGAGTTCGAGGGTTCGATGTTATGTTCCTCACAGAAGCCCAGGACTCGGATCCACAAAGAGGGATATTCTTCGATAGGTAATTTCTCAAATCCCTCTTAATGAACTGCTGCTGCCATTTTTCATATATCACAACAAATCGAACAAATCTTTGAGGCAATAAAAAAATCTCCTTTATTGAATACAGATTTGGTGATTTGATCTGGTGATTAGCTCACAAATTACTAACAAACACTCAAAATTTACACTCTACCATTTCGTGGATCCGGGCCCAGAAGGGAGTCATTATGAAAGACTCAAAGAGAACATGCAGCGTAGTACTACACACCATATACTGAAGGGATTCACGGATTCCTTATCATCGGTATAGTCCAGGCGAAGAGGCCACAGCGTCCAGCAAGTCCAGATTTTCCAGAGAGCTTAGAAAGAGGAAGTGCCTTCTCTCTGCATTTTCGGTCGAGTGTAGTCGTTGTTTCAGGGAAGACTGCATCCCTGGCTTGGGGAAGCTTGAAGTGGAGCAGCAGAAGCAGCAGTAGTCGTAACCGATCACCGCGAATTGGCTCCAGGATAGTTGTGTGAAACTACACAGAATACCTATGCAGATTCAATTCTTCTACTTCATTCAGCATCTGGTGATAGAAAGCTTCCGAAAAGATGAACTCGAAATGTAACTGATTTGAAATTGATAATTTTGTAAGTCCTGAAGCCCCCGCGACACTAGGCTCAGCGAAAACTAGATCGTGGTTGAGCCAATACTTTCCTCCCAAACTAATTTGATAAGTTGTGAGTGAATGTGAATGCGTGTGAATGCTCTAACTGGTTGTAAACCATAAGAACATGAACACGTTTAGATGCAAGAAGTTGATTGGCACCAATACGACGTCATCTTATTGTAGTATGATGCCGCCATTTAGTGCAATCGATCCATTCCACTCTGTATAACATTTTGGTAAGTTTTGTCCAATTTGTATCATCATATTATGCAGAATTACCAAGTAGACGCCCAGAACACGAAAACCGTCGCTGTTCCACCTAAATCCAAGAGGATTGTCATTTCTTACCTTCCAAAATCCCGAGAAGAGACCAGTTGAATTAATTTAAGAGACTACTGCAGCTGACCACCAGATGTAACAAACATCGTACAAAGTTCAGGAATTCCTCTGTTATCTGCAAGAATCATTTACAAATCATCTGATCTGCATTTTATAATGATTATTGAGGTGACATTGAGTACTAGAATGCCGAGAACTCGTAATCCATATGACTAGAGAGTTGTGCAGCACAACTTAAGGCATGGAAAGATTCAATGAACAAGGAATATTGACTCCTGTCGAATTCCACAAGATAGAAGACAGTTAATTGTACTCAAGATACAAATTACAAACCACAACCAAAAGAGGAAATAATGATGTATCACATTCTACACTTAATCATGTCATCTTTATTCACGAGTGTGAGCGTTTGCTCTTTACAATGGCAAGAATGAGAGTACATAATGCAAGAATGCACTGAGCAATTCGTCAATACAGTGAACAGTATGGGAAAACTTAACTATATTAAGAGCTTAGAAAGTAATAGTAAACTATTACGAAGAAAAATAGCTTATAAACTATGATGATTTTGATGATAATCGTTGCTTAACAATGCTCCAAGGCTATTCGAGACGACGAGTGGTGATAGATGACGATGAAGGACGATTACAAAAACCCATGCCTTATGCGGGATTCGAGCCTAGGTCCTCCTAGTACTATACGCTTCGGACCAGCGCCCTATCGTATGTGCCACCGTGGACGGCAGAATTGAAAATGATATATTAGAAGTTGTGGTGAAGTGAGTGGTGAACTTGGTATGAAGCTTTCTATTGTGTTGAGCGTACGAGGAGAAGAACCCGCCTATTCTGGTCTATCCAGCTTGGGAGCTCTTTTATCCTGGTCGGGAACCCATCTATCCTGCTTTGGAGCTCGCTGAGGCCTTGTTCGATGTGAAGAAGGCTAAGATAGGTCCGCAACCGAAACTTGAGGTATCACTGCTTCCTGAAGCCATGGCGCTGACTTCACTCCCTCCTCCTCCGCTCTGACCGCCGAACAGCCACCCCAACACAGAGAATCCTGCGGACAAATGCCAGTTAAAAGCCATAAACTCACGGGGACAACCTCTAAGCTGCATTAAGACCAATGCTAAAGTTCAGTATAAGTGGGCGTACAATGCCCAAGGGTGGTATGAGATTGAGTGTCACTGTCATCATGCGGTGTCGTAAGTTTAGCATCTGTCCCAGCGGCTCATACGCTCACCTCAGGTATATGATGCAGGTTTAGAATTTATGATGCCGAGAGACGTGGATTCGCATGGATGTTTGTAATAGGAAACTGTCCTTGGTTTCAAATATATCTTACACGTATTAAGTAATTTGTAATATTCAATTTAATAAACATTGCAATTAAAATAAACTATAAATAATAGAATCTGTAGATTCTATGCATGTTCAAAGTTCCTGGGTTTTGAATTCCCGCACAAAGACTTAAGTACGGGCTCTTTTGGTTGTAACGTCATCGTGAGGTGAGGAGGGGCAGCTGTCATTGGCAGAACTGTCAGCTCGCCGCCTCGGCGAACCTCACGATGACGTCACGCCCACCTGCAATGGCGCATGGCCGTTTTCCGGCGCGAAGCCCGGTTCAAATTTTTCCTCGCTCACAGTTAGCGCTAATAAAAGCCGGACGCATAAAAAACTCTACTGGTCGGTATTTGAGGTTATAAGTAGGGACATATTCAAATTTGGTAATGAAGGACAGTTCCCTATTGTGTTTCATTCTCATCTCAAATCTCGAATACATTAATATTTAAGACCAAAAGTCGCTATTATTAATGAAATTTCAGTACGATGATTACTAAATAAATAAAGATACATTACTATTACAAAAATCTATCCTATCTTCGGGATTTAGTGGGGGGGGGAGGCAGGAACGAGCTCGAGCCAACTGTGCCATCTTGATTAACAATAATACAGTTGTGCTGATTCACTCGTCCTCCATTCTATCACACATTCTATCTATGACAGCATCGCCCCTCCCACCCATAACTGGAGATTAAAGTAACGTTGGTGCAGTTCAAGGATGAATGCCACTCTTTTTCGAAGAGCACACAGCCAGTAACTATTCCATCGGCCTCAACCTTTTGGCTATTTTGTCTAGGACACATTTGTTTTTTAAATAAACATAAGAATTTAAATATCTCACTGCGTAGCTTTCCAGAAGGGAGGACCTCATCGATCTACTGCTATTTCTATATTTCTGGTCTGGTAGAATTTCTTATAAGATCGATTGATAGGAGAGATGAGGTAATAGGGATATGCCTACTTTCACTTGTCAATTGCGTTCGATTGTGTAGACTATAGATCACGACAGGTTATTTGAGTCACCAAGTCGGTACAGTCTCTTCTCAGTTTAATTAATGAATGTGTTGCGGAACAAATAATAAACAAATAAGATAGGTGGCCACTAAAAATAGTGTCAATATTCAATACGCAATTCGAATGGATCGAGTACAGATTCTACAGTAAACCACATACAATTTGGAGTCCCACAAGGGTCGATTCTTTGTCCTGCGTTCTTCTGCTTTTGCACTTTTGCTTTTGCACAGCACATTGTAAATGGCATTTAATAAGTTTTTCCTTACGATATAAATAATATTTTATCTCACAGAGACCAAACAATGTTATTTTAAAATGATTGAGTCATTTAATATTATGCTTCAAAATGTTGGCATTAGAGGTCAAATTTTAAAGTGGTTCACCAGTTTCTAAACGTAAAGGAAACTTTTAGTAAACAAAGGGAAGTATTTCAGTGAAGCTAGAGACATGGCGACTGGATTTTCACAAGGCTCTATCTTAGGGCCATTACTGTATCTGATTTATGTTTATAATATATGGCTAAGAATGAAAAACTATACGGTTTGTAAGTATGCTGATGATACCGTCCGGGTTTTAGTTCACCGAATTGAACTTACAGCATGATTTCACGCAATTATTAAAGTGGACGCACGGTGACGATAATGTTCTAATTGTCAATGCGGACAAAACCAAGGTGGGATATGTTTTTGACCTCTGAACCATCAACGCGGCAGCAACCTCTAAAAAGATTTCTATACTCTTATAAGTGCATACATGGTGTGTTAGAAAAAAAAGAAAATTTGCAAACTGCTACATAGAACATGAGTGTATTCACAGATACGTTTATTAATGTGTCACAATTGATAGATTTTGTCGTAGATGCCTCATCTTTTCTTCATGGAAACGTTTAAGATCCGGCGCATTTCAGTTATTAAAGTTGAAAAAGGTGCTGCATTTTTAACTTAAACGGTCCGGGTACATTGATATATCAAATAATCTTGTCTACTTAAGTGATCATGTACAGTCCTAACAACACGTTGATTACAGACACTTACCATTGGCTCCGCTCACTTGTGTCAAAGCACAAATAGTCACAACACACACCACTAAAATCCACCTCATCTTGAGTTACAAGGAGTCACAACGCAGTGCACAATGCTAGATGCCTAAACTAGAATCAGTACACGACGTAGTGAACAAGGTATATTTATACATGGATCATGGAATTAATACAGCAATTGTGTCAAGATTACACAAAAAGAATAATTGATTTCACATAGAATGTTTTAATTGAATGAGAAAGCGTTTCTTCCTTGAGCGAACCTCAGATAATGATTTAAATATAATGATAATGACCAAACAATATACAATATACTACGCGGATATCGAGTCCAAGTACGTACGCAAGTTTTTATAAAATATCGTATGTGCAATTTCGGCATGCCCGAGCAGACACCAGTGAAGAAGAGATGTGGTCAGCTTGAAGCTGAAGCAAATGTTTTCTGACAAGTTGCAACGCAGCGTTACCTTCACTATACATATATATCCCCGGTGTAGGCACTTTTTAATTTCTTTCTAAAGACTAACATATATATAATGTTGTAGTGTCTGCTACAGATATAGTTCTCTACCGCGTATGCCAACTATTTGACAGTCTGCAAGGACCTGACGGGTGCGCAGTATCTACGTCACTATTAGCAGCTGCGCGCGCATCCACCGATTATTATTGTTATTATTAAAACATTTGAAATTATTCACTGCTTGAAACTAGCGACTTCTACTTTGCGCTACTAGGGAAACGGCAAAGTCGTTGTTAGACGAGTGAGTGAGCCATGTGTTACCCGGTAACATTCCCTTTCCTCCCCTATCTAAGGCTAACCGTTAGATCCTAATGCGCCACTAGCCTAGGGGATGTGGGAGGAAAGTCCAATGCTGGTCAGAACCAGCCACGGGTAGGGGGGAGGAAAGGGGGGTTATCATGCCATAGTCGTCATCGTTTGTTATCATCATCGTGTTGTCTTGGCTGTCGTCATTGAGGAGGTGGTCAAGGTAAGAAGGAAAGGTCCCCGAAACGACTGCCAGAGCTCGCTTGCAGTTATGAGGAGTTAAATTCTTCCATGCTTACTTTTTCCAATCGTATGTATTTCACATGTTCGCATTTGAGTTGATTGGTATTACGTATAAATGATAGGATTTTGAGTTAAGTTGGTGTAAGGGCACGTCAAACGAAATGACATAATGAGCATATCGCATAATGCATAATGAAGATTGTAGATTGGATTTGGTTGACCCATTCATACAGCTATTAGCAAGAAACGATATAAACATATCATAATATTTCTAGTATCCGGAACTCACGACGAGGACGTTGCTGTATTAGGCTTCTACCCATCACCGTTTTTAAATAATAACATTAATTCCTTGTTGTTTAATTGGTGATGTTACTGCAAGTAGTAGAATACCATGGAAAACAGAGCCAGTACGAAATACGAGTAAATATTGCAAGGTTTACTCAATCTCCGAGGGAATTTTGGGTAACCTCGAGCGTACAAGATTCAGTACACCTTGGTTAGTGCAGTGCACCACCTGACATTTAAAAAAATGATTCTTAAAAATAATTCAACTAGAACAAAAGCATTGTTGTTAAAATGAAACCTACACATTTCAATTCTTGTTTCAATTTATTATTTCTTGTGGGTTTAAATCGCAATGGATTGTGCTCATTTTGTTAGCAGTTCTCAGTTAACTGTTCACGGATGTCTGTTTAAAATTTCAGCTCAATCTGTTTGCTCGTTCGGGATTTCTATATCGATGTATCGAAATTTATTTAACTTATTGGTGTAAAATATACAATTAGTAAAATTCTTATTGAAAAAAAAAATTGTGTTAGTTGAGTATTAAAAAGTGTGATTTAAAAGGATAGATAAGGTGTCATCTGAAATACAAAACGTGTTTTATGTTCTCACACTCGCGTTTATTAATGACCCGGCACCTCCACCATATGTATGGAGTCAGGCAAATCTGGTACATCCACCGGCATACGCACGCGAACCAAAATCTGAACAAAAACACATCTTCGTAATTATTTACAGCAAAAAGACACCTCATAAACATTCACATTGCCCAAAATTCATATTCTCGTTTTAGTTTTTAATGTTTTTGAGACGAGTGAGCACAGCGAATGTCTTACAACGCAAGTAGAACGGATCTTCCTCGTAATTAATTTGTCTGTTTGTTTGTTTGTTTGTTCGGGCAAAACAGATTGAGATGAAATTTTAAACCCGCCAAAAAAAAAAAATTTTACGAAATAATAAATTGAAAAATATGCTTAAAAATGCATGCAGTGACCAATGTGTATCAAATCTTACACGCTCAAGGTTACCCAAAATTCCGCTCGGAGATCGAGTAAACCTTGCAATCTTTTCACTTACTTCGTACTGGCTATGTTTTCCATATTATTGTATGTATTTCAAAACATGTTCTACTAGGGAAAACGCCAAAGACGTTGTTGACGAAGGAGTGAGCCATGTGTCGAGTACCCGGTAACATTCCCTTTCCACACTCTACATAAGGCCGGAAGACCCGGAACCATCATGTCTCTTTCTTCCCTAGCCTATCATAGGCTAGAGTGGCGCATAATGACCAATTTCCGTTGACGCGCCCTTATACAAACTAAACTCAAAACCCTATCATGTATACCGAATATAAATACATGTAATGCTAATGTTCCCGGGTACTCAACACATGCCTCGCTCACTCATCTTACAACGACTTTGGCGTTTTCCTAATAATTATATGGAGTCCAAATATCGATATTAAATATATTTTCGTACGTCGATATTTTATTGAAACATCGATATCTTTGCCCAGGCCTGGTACGGCGTACATATCAGATGGTAGCAAGGCAAGAGTCAGACAAGGAGAGCTTCTGCGTTCGATTCCCAATAGAACCACTTCTCGTTCTCTGTGAATCGTTTTGTAATCAAAAAGTTTGTTCCAACATATAATTATTCATTTAAATCAGAATTACCTACGATTACTTTTTATTCGTTTTGTGTATTTTTAGTCAGGGTGTAGAGAATGAAACGTAAGTCATACTTCTGTATGATTGGATCACAAATCATACTACTGTGCAGAATTAAAAATGGATAACTCATACTTCTTTTGAGGATTGGAAGATAAATCATACTTCTTTGGTGGATTGGAGTATCGATTCATACTTCTTTGGAGGATTGGAAGATAACACATATTTCTGTAGAGGATTGGAGCATTAAATCATACTTCTGTGGAAAGTTTGTAGGAAGATAATTCTTTAAGAGAGATTTAAAATGGATAATCATACTCCTTTGTAGAATTGGAGGATAGACCATTCTGCTTTTGTGGATTGAAGTATCGATTCATACTTCTGTGGAGGATTGAAGGATGCATCATACTTCTTTTGAGAATTGGAGGATTGGAATTAATCATACTTCTGTGTAAGGTTTTACTAAAAATCATACTTCTGTGAGGAATTTAAAATGGATAACTCATACTTCTTTTTGTGGATTGAAGTCACGATTCATACTTCTATTAAGGATTGAAGGATTCATCACACTTTTTTGGAGGATTGGACAATAAATCATACTTCAGTGGAGGAGAGGAGGATCCAACATACTTCTATATAGGATTGTATCCAGGCAATCGACCTCAGGAATGAAGTAAGGAAAACACTATAATATTTCGTAAATACTTTTTAATGTACAATATTAAATATGCTATAACTTCCTGTCCAGCCCGATGCGTTGCCGGCTGCAGTTGCATCAAGCAGAGAGCGGAGGTGGCTGGTGTCATGCTATCTGTAGAACCTGAAAGTACATTAAGAATTAAACTCACTGGTAGACTAGGTGGAATCACATGATCAGTCGCTATGAGTAGACAGGCCCGTAGACAAGGCAGCTACAAAAAAACAATACCCATTTGAAGTTTTGTGATTATCTATGTCTAGTATCAACAACGCCATCTATTATGAGATTTTGGTTGGAAATATTATTGATTGGTTGATTGGATATTGCTTAACGTCTCATATTAATGCACTTTGGCTATTGAGACGATGAGTGGTGATAGATGAGGATGAAGTATGAACAGAAGAGAGGAGGGGAAACCCGGTACCGGCACGTACCCTACTCCTTTCGAAAAGTACCAAAGGGGGCTTAACGTCCCATCCAAAAGGATAGTGTAACCTTGACAGTCATATTGGCTCCTCCACTAACCCGGACTGCCGAGCAGACGTCAAGGAGAACGAAGCCGTTACACTAGCTCTCGAACCCTCCATCTTCTCTAACCAGCGGTATACGTGAGTTTCAGGGCAGAGCGGTCACCCACTCTACCCCTGACCACGCCCGAGGTTGCTTAACTTCGGTGCTCTAGTGGTCACCGGTTAACTACCTCGGCTAAACCGCTGGCTTTGGAAATATTATTAGTATAAAAAAACTGAATTTACAAAATTAACAAGTGAATGGTAAAAAATACTTTTTGATGCGAGCTCGGTTTAGCTAAATGAACAAGTGAGTAAACTTTGAGGAAAGCTCTGGTGAACTTACGACGAGAAGAGCCCCCCTCCAGCATGGGAGGAGGACGACGCTTGACTTGAGGCGAAGGAGGCAGAGATGGGTCCGAAGCCGATGCTGGAAGACTGGCTGGATGCCTGGCTGCTGGACGCTGCCACCGAGCTGACTCCGCCTGGCCGTCCGTGACCGTGACCGTAGCCGTGACCGTGACCGTGGCCGTTGCCTCGCTCACGACCGCCCAGTAGCCCGAACAGAGGCGAGCCTACAAGACACAGGACATCTTATACAATACAATACAATACAATACAATATCATTCTGTTGTTCGTTCATTGATTAATTGAAATTGCTGTTATTATTTTTTATTAGTTTACATTTTGACTGCATCGTTCTGTCATAGTTGTTAAATTTCAAACTGAATTTTTCCCGACCAGGATTCGAGCTCAAAACCTCCGGTGCGGTGTGTCTATGTTCTTGCCTATTGAGCTATCGGCGCCACACGACAAAACATAAAATCCTTCTTTAATTTGAATCTGGTGTTTTGTTCGACTTTGAGTAAGCGTATTGACTATGAGATCGCGACGGCTTCTTCTAGAGTAACGTTTTTGTTTTTTGTTTAAATCTCTTGGTCTAGTGGTCGGACGGATTGCAACTTTCGAAATAAATCTGTGTGAATCAGTCACCGAGTGAGGACTTGGTTATTGAGAGGTGCATGAAGGGCTGCTACACCTCCCCTACGCCGTAAGACGTCGCAAAACGATCACCCCCCCCCCCTTGTACTACAACTGGTGACAGTGGTTTGCGCGTGCAGTAACTTATTGATTTATATGTTTGTATATTTTGTATTCTCGTTTTGTTCGTTTTCATGGTATGTGATCTTTTGCACAATCTTTGTGTGATGTGTGCACGATCTCCCGCGTCACTCTTACTGATAAGCAGCTTAATATTATGTGTGTATGTTTAAAGGTACAACCTAGTTTTAATTTACTGTCACAACAATAACCCGCAACCCCGAGAACCCACGTGTTATATCAGTGATATTTAACATATTCTATAGTAGGCTTGATTGCCAGTCTCCAAAACGTCCGCACAGGCGCGAGCATACCAAAATTGACCTATTCAAGATTGCGATTTGGCGCTTCAATTTATTATGCTTGACATTATGTTTTAAATGAGATTAAGTATTTTTCTGGATTGTTTTGATGTGGTTTTAGCTTGTGCAGCATGGGAATGCACAAACAGAAACAATAATAAGTTATTGCATAAAGGAATAAATTTAGTAATCATTTGGTGTTAATGGCTGATATGCTCACCTGTCAACCTGACAGCCATCTTGAAAAATATTTGGGCTACGAATCGCTACAACCTACTTTAACATACAAACTGACCTATTCAAGATGGCTTCTAAGCAATGTTGAAACTTATCTAGATAATTTATCAAGATAAAATCCGATATCTATTATCTTATCTCGATAAGTTTTCCGTTGTTAACTTTTTCTATTATCTAGATAAAATAAGGTTTATCTTATCCAAACTTTTTAAGTTTTTTGATAACCTTTTTTAGATAAAATAATTAACAAAAATATAGACAAAAATATAATAACTAATACTTTTTTAAATGAAAATAAATAGGCGTACCCGGGTAATGTCAACTTGTCGAGTCAAATATTACGATTGACAAGAAAACTGTTATTGGGAAAATGTAATAAATAAAAAAACACATCAATCTCAATAATTATTATCTTTTAACTAATCAAATTTATCTAGATGATTATTTTTATATATTATCTTTTATCTAGATAATTTTCTACACTTTATCTTTTTATCTTATCTAGATAACTTTTCGGAGAATTATCTTTATCTTTATCGAGATAAAAAATAAATTATCTAGTCACAACACTGCTTCTCATTGACAAGCCAGTGGATCAATGACTGGGGATCTAGCCTACTAAGTTATAGATGATAAATATCATTGGTTATGTATGAGCCCACACCCATACACACTCCCCAGACCGGTCGCACAGAAGAACAAGGAACAACCGTGGGATTTAAAAACCTTGCTAATTAAAATTAATATTATACAAGAACGATTAATTTTACCATAGTTATATGATTAATAATAAGTATACAGTTTTATGCATTATGATAACGTAAAGTTTTAGGCACGGCAGTTGTTAAGAGGATGCAATGTACCAATTTTTTCTTGGGGGTAGAATTTCCTTTAGTCACTAACCATATTATGTTTCGAAACTTTGCAAATGTGTTGGAATTATAAATTAATTCTTCTATTGTACCATTTTTGTGAAAGAAGGATTAAGAACAACACATAAAAAAATTGATTGGTTGATATAAAGCTTTAAAAAATGTTACAAACATTGTTAATTCTGGTAATTTATCATTGCGAATCTGCGCGACATTGGCAAATATTTCTCGCCTGGCAAGAAACTGGTCAGTAGGGAATGGGACCGGGATAACTAATCTCAGCGTCGTTCAGGAGAGAAATTTAGTAATCTTTGACTGGGTTGTTGGTTATAAATCAAATCCACATTCACATGCTTGCTGGTAGCTAAAGGCCACTGGCCTAGGCCTAGGTTAAGACAAGGAGATGGCAGGAAGGCAGGCGGACAATATAACCTGTATAACTGGTCCATGGCGAAGTATCTGCGTCATGTATCAGAGATCGCGCGTGCAAGCGTGGAAGCTTTTGATAGAAATCAACGTTGTGTTTTATTTACAGCTGTTGAATTATATGTGAAGTCGTAACAAATACGAGCTAAGTATTATTAGCAATTTTAATTTCAATTTCTATTTTGACGAATTACAATTATATGGGTAGAGAATGCCGACTTTTTTTTTTAAATTATCGGTAGGGTCTAAACATTAGTTAACTATTTTAGCTCATTGAGTTAAAATAATTTATTTGAGTGGGGGACAAGATTAAAATAATATAGTGTGGTGGAGACTGTTCTACACACGCCATTAACCACGTATTAACAAATCCCGTGCAAGTACTTTTTAAATTTATGTCTCTTGTCCCATCATAAGGCTATCTACCTTATCTATATTAATTTACATCTATCTATTTAGGTCTATATTTATGTATACATTGTCATCTTTAAATAATTAAATAATTGTTATACAATACAACTCAAAACTAAATCAACATCAAAAACATTAATTTAAGAGAGAGTGATGAGAAAAACATAAACAAAAATGTATGAATAAAATTATAAACTAAGACATGTAAACATGCAATCTCACAAACTGGTATATTTAATATTTATGTTATGTTACATTATAACATGCGGAAAGAGTTTGTAAAAATATGGCATTTCATCATTTAATTAAGAAAAGAAAATTAGCTTGCTTTATCCAGATCCAAGTAGTCTTATACTTGTTGCATGACTTCTTGTCTTATCTATATAATATCTAAATCTAAACCCTTAGAAGAAATGTTGATGGCAAATAATATAAAACCTCACAAATAAAAAACATACATGTTTGCTAGAAACGTGTTAAGTTTTGTTTCTGTACTGCTTTAGTGCTGTGGTCATCAAGTTAGTGATCAAGTACAGTCCGACCAACAAGTTGATAATATATCGCCAGACATCAAGGTCAGCAAGACACTTACCATTGGCTTCGCTCATTTGGGTCAATGCCCAAATAGTCACAACACACACCACTAAAATCCACCTCATCTTGAGTTACAAGGAGTCACAACGCAGTGCACAATGCGAGATGCCTATACACTGCAAGTAGTGCAACATCTATTTCACACGCTATATTTATACTAGGATAATGACATTTTTCTTGTAATGAAGGGCAGAGTCTTTGAAGGAGGATTACACAGTGATTCAAATAGGGTTTGTTTGTGTGTTTGTAAGACAACGAGTCTGCCTTGAGCGGAACTAGGCTGATGATGTGACATTGACAATCCTTCCTGTTTGCATCATTCCTGATTTCCTGGCATTGGCCGCGCTTTAGGGATCAAGATAACCTATTTGATTTCCTGTTGATTGTTTTTGTAAAAATAGCTCGTATTTTTGTCTGTTCGCTCTCTACCGGGCAAACGGCATATTATGCGATCTTGATGAAAATTGGAGGGGACCTTAGAAATATCTGAACTTAGATCTGCCGAGTTTTTGGGTAAAATCGAAGAAATATGTCTAATGAATATCGTCCTTTGACGATTTTTTCATTTTTAATGCGATATTTTCATGATATTTGGCCCTCAACCGGGCAAACGGCTACTCCGAACGTGATGACACTTTATAGGAACGTTTCAAATCACTGAACTAAGATATTTTATGATTTAAAGGCCAATCTAAAAAATATTTCTCATTGAAATCGTACTTTTAGGGCAAGGATATTCAACCATACAAGCTCATCCATCAACGCGACTGCAAAACGCGTTAGCGACACGGCCTATGTCTTGCATTTGACTCCTGCGCCGGGCAGGGTCTCCCCTTAATCCCGGCCCCAAGAGCTACCGGAGCCATCACAGAGATCCCTGCAGCAATGTTTCTGCCAAACCATGTTTTAGCTGCGTCATCGCTGCCGTACAAGTATCCAACGTCCAACAAATTCTATTTTATAACAGAAGTGTTCCTGTAACGGCCTCCTTGGCATTCAATTATGACATTTTGTATTAATTATTTATTTGTGTTGTTGTGGCGTTTATTATTGTATTGTAATATTTTAGTTTTTATTATATGCTTGTTCAAAAGACCATATGGTCTTAAGCTTCGCCAAGTCAAAAATAAAGACGGTTATTGTTGTTATTATTAGGCTACTATTATTATTATTATTATTATTATTATTATTATTATTATTATTATTATTATTATTATTATTATTATTATTATTATTATTATTATTATTATTATTATTATTATTATTACTAGGAAAACGCTAAAGTCCCGCCGCGTTGATGGATGAGCTTTTTTGTAAGTTTTTAGTTTGCGTAGGACCACTTTTCCTTTGCAAGTGCTTTTTGAATGCATTGTAGGTGATTGTTGTCAAGTTTCTGTTGTTACTTGTTAACTGTTATTGTAAACCTAAGAAAACTCATATTAAAACCTTTATTATATGGATTCTGGCTAACTTTTTCAACTTTTTCTTTCAGAAAGCAATATATCACCATTATCTTAATGTCCATGTGAAATATGAACGTTGTAGCCCCACCCGTTTGGTCAGAATCGGCCCAAATGTCACGAAAATATCGCACTAAAAATCGAAAAAAATCGAAAAGTACGATATTCATTAGAAATATTCCTTCAATTATACCCAAAAACGTAGCAAGTCTAAGTTCATAGATTTCGAAGGTCCCCTAAAATTTATCAAGATCGCATATGCCGTTTGCCCGGTAGAGAGCGAACAAACAGACAAAAAAAACAAAACAAACAAACAAAAAAACACCCGAGCTAAATTTTTTGGGGGGGTCGGTAAAATTGAAGTCTTTGCTTCGCTCATCCAATTGTTTATTTTATTATTATTATTATTATTATTATTATTATTATTATTATTATTATTATTATTATTATTATTATTATTATTATTATTATTATTATTATTATTATTATTATTATTATTATTATTTCAAATTTAAGGCTTTCGCGGCCCGGTAAATAATTAACACAATTAACTGGTCGGGACATTTCGCCGCGTCGATTCTGCTTTTATTGCGTTTGACGTTTCAGCCCAACTGTGTGGGCTATCCTCAGAAAACAAGAAATAAGAAGGAAAAGTGTATCAACAAACTGAAGGCACTCCAATGGGCAGTCCTTTATCTCCAGTAGTAGCCAATCTCTTTTTGGATCATTTCGAGTCCAAAGCACTGGACTCGGCCACACTTAAGCCAAAGATTTGGTTGCGATATATGGATGACATCTATGCAGTTTGGCCACATGGTAGGGAAACACTTAATGCATTTTTGGTCTATTTGAATAGCATCCATCCAAGCATTCAGTTCACTATGGAATTAGAGACAAATGGCCAACTAGCTTTTCTGGATATTCTTGTCACGAGGGGAAATATTCCTGGCCACTCAGTTTATCGTAAACCCACTCATACCAACTTGTACCTGCATGAGACATCCCATCACCACCCTCCACAGAAACAGTCTGTTATTAACACGCTGGTAACCCGCGCTAACAGACTGTCAGACGAAGCAAGTTTAGGGAGGAAAAGGTGGTGCTCAGAGAAGCATTATTAAACAATGGATACAGTAATGCAACCATCAACGGGGCTTTTAATAGACCACAGAGACCTGCCAACAGTGAGATAGTTGAAGATGAGGCTACCGGTAACATCACGAGAGCTTTCCTGCCTTACGTGAAGTATACGACGGACAGAATTGGTCGCATTTTAGCCAAAAAAGATATAAAAACTATTTATACTCCATGGAAAAAGGTAGCCCATTTGATGAAGCCAGTCAAGGATATAATTCCACTGCAAGAGAGTGGTGTTTACCAAATTCCTTGCAAGTGTGGATTGGTTTATATAGGCCAATAGCATGCAGGACAGTAGGAACAAGATTGAAAGAACATAAAGCGCATTGTAGGCATGCTCGAGAAGAACAGTCGGCGGTTGCTAAACATGCTTGTGAAAATGCTAATAATCCAAGACATGAAATTCTGTTTGATAGTGCCACAATAGTTTGCAAAGAGCCTCGGTTACTACCAAGATTGGTTAGAGAGTCCATTGAAATAGCTAAAACACCAAACAATTTTAATGGTGATGTTGGGTTTAAGCTGAGCGGGTCGTGGGCGCCCATAGTAAAACTGATTCAAGACAACTCCAACGCTGGCCGTATCGTAAATAAACGCATTATCCCCGAGATCTTACTCCCGGTTTCGAATGTAGGCCTTCTCGTCCTCCCTGTCCCGGAAATGGATCAGCCCCAAGAAAGTGGAGTTCGACGGAGTGATCGGATACGCACCAGAAATTCTCAAATGTGAGGTTGATCTGGTTGTGAAAAAGACTTCATTAGAATGTAATGCAATTTTATAGAAGGCGGAGCCTGATCATGGTAACTGTTTGTTTTTGTTGTTATTTTGTTTTTCTATGGGAAGCCTTGTCTTGGCTTATATTTTTGTAAGTTTTTAATTTTATTTCTTGTTTTCTGAGGATAGCCCACACAGTTGGGCTGAAACGTCAAACGCAATAAAAGCAGAATCGACGCGGCGAAATGTCCCGACCAGTTAATTGTGTTAATTATTATTATTATTATTATTTTATTTTTATTATTATTATTATTTAATACCATACTAATGTGGATTCATGACTACAGTCTTGTTATAAATGCGAATAAAACAAAACTTATCCATATTTGCACTCCACATAACCGTAATTCGTGTGAGGAAGTAAAAGTTATCTGTCACTCAAATGAATGTTTACATAGACGAGCAGACATAACTCTATGTGGATATGAAGAGTTTATTGAAAATGTGGACAGTCATGTTTATTTGGGTTTAGCTATTGACAAGTTTTTCAGCTGGGAACCTCACATTGATTCAATATGTAAAAAACTAAGGTCATGCCTCAGTCAAATGTATTATCTCAAAAACTGTTTGCCTTTTCGTTTGTTACGTAGCGTTTACGTAGCTCTAGCCGAGTCTGTTATTTCTTATGGTTTACTTTCTTGGGGTAATGCTGCCGATTATCATTTGAGTAAAATATCGACCATACAAAATAAATTAGTCCGCTTTATTCGACCACCATACGTTATGATTACCTTTCTACTCGTGAAACGTATATTTTATGCAATGTGCTTCCTGTAGAAAAACTGTTTAAATATAAAATTATTGTAACATACTACTTTAAAAATGAATTTAAAGATATAATACAAAAGAATAAAGTCACTCGTAGTTTTCACACTGTTCAATTTAATGTACCTTCGTTTAATAACAAATATGGCCAACGGAGATTAGAATATTTAGTACCGAAGTTATTTAATGAATTGCCTATCTTTTTAACCATGTGTTCATACTTCAGTGAGATCAAACGGAATTCGAAAGATTATTTGTTGAATACATAAAGGTGTTAACTAATTTTTGGCTAAATTGTTTTTGTTTGTTTTTTGTGTGTGTTTCTGAATAATTAACATTGATTCATTAGAAATTCCCCTGTTTTTGATTTGATTTGATTGATTAATTTTTGTATAATTATTATTATAATTCTGTGTTATTTCTAAACGAAATGTCTATTAACAATCTGTGTATATTTTATTTTTTGTATTTAATCTGTATTAGGTGTTGGTTTGTGCATACATGTAAGTGACCGGTGCGCTCTCAATATTTGTTCTATGCGCCCCACTAATAAGCTGTTTTGCAGCTTAGTGGGAAAATATTTATGTTATGAAAAATGAATATTGCAAAGTATGTACAATAATAATAATAATTTTAAAAAAATGATTATTATTATTATTATTATTATTATTATTATTATTATTATTATTATTATTATTTTTATTATTATTAAAGTAAACAAATGTGCACGGATTGAAACATACACTAGAAGGTTGTAGTCTTGTTGTACGACATCATTTCTTTATCAAGTATATTTCAAGACACATTTGTTTACTTTACTGTGGTTGACGCAGCTAAAAAATGGTTTGGCAAAAACATGGCGGCCTTATCAAGTATATAATGGCCACTCTCTAGTAGTAACCTTCCAAGTCTCTCTCTCTATCTCTCCCTCCCTCTCGCTCTCTCTGGGAAGTGGACTTAAGCCCGATTGCCCCTGGTTGGTATAAACACATACCAGCATTAGTTAAAGTCCGTGCAATTGATACCATTCTGATATCAAAGTAAACGTGAAAATGAGAAATATTTTTTAGTGAATAGCAGTTCATTAAGTAAAGCTTATTCCGATAAAGCATGCAATAACATACACAAAACAACAATTACGTAATATTAATTGGCAATGGTAATAGCCTCGATAACTTACTCCAAACAACTGTAAATACAAGTCAGTCAATTAGAAGGTTATAAACTGCATTGGAATAATAAACATGTTTGCAGGAAGTTCTACTGTGAAGAAATAATGTACATCACAACAATGATTTCCTACTTTACATGGTTGATGCTGGTGGCCTTGCATCTGTGCTATAGACAAAGCCAAAATGACTTTGTGAATGAAGGGAACAAAGCCACGTTCCATCCCTCTTCGAATTCGCGAACTTACAAGTTCCTCTAAAGTTCCTTTAAAGTAAAAAAAATAGTAGAAAACAAAATAAACCTTTACACAATGGGTATTCGCGTTTCCAAGCAAACCAGGTAGCAGCAGCGTCGCCGCTGTCATGGCGGCTATTCGGCACCAAATCGACATGTAGATCGCAGCACTGGCGGCGCGCTACGTCACAACATGGCTGGCGTAATTGTGATTCCGGGCTGGAGCGTATATGGCGCTAACGTGTGTTAGTCGCGCCGGTTATGACAATTCGGGGATTATTTCCTATCTGTTCACTCACATTTACCTTTCTCGCACACGCATTAAATAAGATGTATATTTTCAACTACGGTTTGCATTTTTTTATGCTCTTAGTACAACCACAAGTAGGCGTAATTGCGTAGATAGGCCAACTATAGCCAAAATTGAACCTTCCTATTCCTATATTTCTGAATGCGATAGCGATGAACCGTAAAATATTATATAATAATATCATCATAGTTGGGTATATTATTATGTTTGAGCGCAAGATATCCAGAAAATAATTCATAAGCAGATTACTATTATTTATTATTTAATTACTACTACCGTATAAGTAAAGTTGCCCGCCGAAATTGGTATTGGTCCAAGGAATTATTACCAAATTTGAATTTAGAATGTTAAGTTTTTGAAGTGAAACGAGTCTGTTTGTATTATCAACAAATTTGAATTTAGAATGTTAAGTTTTTGAAGTGAAACGAGTCAACACTGAACAGCTGAAGTGCAAGGTGCAATATTTAACGTTTTCCCGCGATAATGTAATAACAATAAATAGTACAACTTGTATTATTTTCATCATATTCCCTGAAAATGTCAATAAATTAGGCCTACATCTATGCTATAATCTGGATGTTGTCAATTTGTAATCATCGACAAAGTGTGCTTTATTCAGAACATAACAAAACTTTTAAAAATACTTGGCTGCAGAAATTGGTATTTATTATGAAAAATGTTCATTGAAAACATTTTTCCGAATTTATTACTATACATAGGCCTACCTTTTTTGTTGTTGATAAAAACGCACTACAGTGTAGTAATTTTGAGGTAGCCCATCACATACGAAACAAATTGAATGTAGGCCTATGTGCTATGTAGGCCTGTATGTGTAACAATTGGGAACGGTGTGATAGCCTATTGGCATAAGCATGAATTAAAATTATTGTCTGAAATTGTAAGACGCGATTTAATATGAGTGTCGGTGACGGGCAAAAAACAATAAGTATAATTATAAAAAAATGAACATAAATAAATAATAAATCTATCAAACACAACGGGAAAACTCAGTGGGTGACACCATACTGTCTTCTGACAATATGTTTTCGGACTTCATCCCTGGACTTAAATGTAAGAATAATGTTTTTATTAAGAGTAGGCCCAACCAAAATTTAAATTGAGATCACGATTATTTAAAAGTTGTTATTTAAGTGTAAAGAGTTGTATTTTAAAAGAGAAATGTAGGCCAATGCTTAACCATTCGAGACATAACCCTTGCGTCAGGTGTCCACTTTATGGTGCACTTACAGCCTACAGGCCCCATTCTTTCATTTAAAATTTGTTTTCTTGTGATAACCATAGCACAAATATTTCTTTATTGGATGAGCGTAGCGAGCGTAGCGAGCGAAGCGAAAATTCCATTTCACTACACTAGAGATAAAAATCCGGAATGTTTTTTTTCTATTTTTCTTTTTTTTCTTTTTTCTTTTGTATTTTTGTGTTTGTCCACACGATTCCGGCTAAACCGATACTCTACTAATTGCGATGAAATTTTATGGAGGCCTTCGAAATCTGAACTTAGAACTGCCACGTTTTTGAGCGCAATCGGAAAAAATGTTTCTTATAAAAAACGCAATTTTACGATTTTTTTCGATTTTTAAAAAAATTCTTCGACTTATAACACTTACATGCTTTATCCGATTGTAATGATTTTTAAACAGAACCTTAATTTTATGAATTAAGATATTCGTGTGAAATTTGAGCGTAATCGAAAAATTATTTCTTATGAAAATCGAAATTTAACGGGTTTTTTTCTTTTTTAAAACAATTCATTGACTTATAACACCTACATGCTTTATCCAATTGTAATGATTTTTTTAAAGAACCTTAATTTCATGAATTAATATACTCGTGTAAAATTTGAGCGAAATCGAATAATTATTTCTTATGAAAATTGCAATTTTACGATTTTTTTCTTTTTTTTAAATTACGTAAAAATTACGATTTATTAAAAAAATAAGTTAATTTTTAATTTAATTTAATTTAATTTAAAAAAAATCTTCGACTTAGTAATGATATAACACATAAATACGACATTTTTCAATGGAGTGCCCTATGTGTGTACACAACAAGATTCTGTCATAAAATTTACGTGGTTCGTAATAATGTGTGTGGCGGCCATCTTCTAAAATGGCCGCCATTGGTGCCATTGTGTTAGTTAGTTTGACATGGCCTATTCAAAAGTCATTTTTCAATGACATGATCTATGTGTATACCAAATTTCAACATTCTGTCACAAAATTTCAAATAATTTGTTGGGTGGCCATCTTGGAAAATGGCCGCCATTGGTGTCGTGGGATAATAATAAGATTGCCCTGTACAGTCAAATCATTTTCCAATTACATTTTCGTATATTTTGTGCCAAATTTTATATATCTATCATGAAATACACAATTGGAGGTAAATAGTGCACCTGTACGCAGGAATGTTAATAATATGTATTTCACTATAACAAATACCACAATGTTCCCAGGATGACCAAATTTGTATCATTTAATTGAAATTTTATTGGAGAATCCTATAATTACGTTAGATTCATTACACATGTAGTCAAAAGTATAGAAAATGTATTAAAATTAAGAGCGTGTACTAAACGCATTTGTCCAAATCAAGATGGCGTCGTAAAAAAACTTAGGCCCGGGATGCCAGATGTTTACCCAAGATTTTTTTTATCCTTAAGGTATACCCTAACAGGATCAGAAGAGAAAATCTATAAAGGTCGAAATTCCTACGGGACTTATGGCCATGGACTGCGCTAGTGGTAGCGCGTCGAGCAAACGTTTTACGCTGCTCACCGCACAATGGTCTTGCTTGTCATGTAGCGTTCGGCCATTATCATCTACGGACACAATCAAGAATATGATATCGATGTGTTTTTTCATGCCCTACAACTTTTATTTGAAACAAATTTTCATAAAGCTACTGGTTTTGTTTTTGTTTTGATAAATAGGCAAAACAAATTCAGATAATTTAAAAAAAGAGGGTAAAAATTTGTTTTTTTTTTTAAATCTGTAAATTGATTTTCAAAATGGCGGATAACCCGCAACCGAATTTTTTGGGATTCTGTTGGGGATATTGAGGAAACCATCCTGAACATATCCCAACCGGTCCTTGCTTGTTTTTTTGAATGCATGGGTTTAAGGCCATATATGAGCTAATTGCACTGTACTACTTAAGCGTTTTCCTAGTTTTATTTCTAACGTTCAACATCCGTAAACAAAACGTATCACGCCGAAAACTCAACTTTTTAGTTACATCTACACGTTCTTCCACGTTATTTGCCGCTGTGTCTACCTGAGTGATCACTACTGCTAGGGTTCTACGTTCCGCCAACAGGGCCGCGCTAGTGTGCTTTTTGGTGCCGAATAGTCGGGGTAGAAGGGACGATTGTCATGTTTGTGCGGTATTGGGCGGGTTTACATAGTATCAACACATTTTGAGTATATTAATTTGTTCAGGTCTAGATCTCATAACAATTTGTGAGACAGTAAAAAATATATTATGAGATTCATTGGGTAATGTGAATCGTGACATTGCCAGTTCGTTGTAAACGAGTATTGAATGGCGACTGCATAATATATCAGTATTATCAATTTTTATAAAACGATTTCTCAATTTGATACCTATACATACATTTACCTCCAATAACATAAGCCGATTTGTATTAATCTTTTGAACCTAATAATGTGTGCTTATACACCAAGATTCACGGGTTTGGCGATAATCGAGAAGAATTACTTTATAACAAACAACAATTACTAGGAAAACGCTTAAGTCCCGCCGCGCTGTTGGATGAGCGTAATTGGTGCATTGAGCTGCCATGTGTTACGCGGATTTTCTGTTCTGTGAAAAAATCATTACTTAGTCGAAGATTTTTTAAATAAATTAAATTTAAAAAAATTAACTTAATTTTTTAAATAAATCGTAATTTTTTAAAAAAGAAAAAAATCGTAAAATTGCAATTTTCATAAGAAATA
Organism: Sweltsa coloradensis; assembly: GCA_024449915.1. Taxonomy (NCBI): domain Eukaryota; kingdom Metazoa; phylum Arthropoda; class Insecta; order Plecoptera; family Chloroperlidae; genus Sweltsa; species Sweltsa coloradensis. The sequence continues at coordinate 27,027 of JAMZAV010002468.1, forward strand.
ATTATTTGATTGCGCTCAAATTTAACACGAGTATATTAATTCATGAAATTAAGGTTCTGTGAAAAAATCATTACAATAGGATAAAGCATGTAGGTGTTATAAGTCGAAGAAATTTTTTAAAAATTGAAAAAAATCGTAAAATTGCGTTTTTTATAAGAAAAAATTTCCCGATTGCGCTCAAAAACGTGGCAGTTCTAAGTTCAGAGATTTCGAAGGCCTCCATAAAATTTCATCGCAATCGGAGTATCGGTTTAGCCGGAATCGTGTTAACAAACACACAAAAATACAAAAAAAGAAAAGAAAAAAAAAAAAACATTCCGGATTTTTTTTCTCCAGTGTAGTGAAATGGAATCTTCGCTTCGCTCGCTACGCTCATCCAATAATATTTTTTTCAATATCTTCAAAATAAAGTAAGCCAAGTAACACTAGGCCTAATTATAGCAGAAGTGGAAGTATTAAATTGACGGGTGAGATTCATCCCTGGTTGATTAACAAACAAATTTTAAATAGAAAAATTACAAATTGATAACATAATTTTGTATCCGAGTTTTATCCGAGTTTATCCGAGTTTTATTCGAGTTTATCCGAGTTTTATCCGAGTTTTATCCGAGTTTTATCCGAGTTTTATCCGAGTTTTATCGAGTTTATCCGAGTTTTATCCGAGTTTTATCCGAGTTTTATCCGAGTTTATCCGAGTTTTATCCGAGTAATTTGAGGTTTTACAAAGAATTAAGAAACATCATCAGTGTTATCATATTTTCTCAAAAATGAGACAGATTTATTGTTACTACACTTTAGGGGGCTTGGGGGACGAAATACATAATCAAATTTGTGGTAGTTATCGATTGATAATAACCATATTGGTAATATTTCAACCACCTTCCTTGTACATTTTTAAAGTATAGGGTCTAATGAGTTAATTATTCAGAATTACTTAATAAATTTCAGTATACATTTATTATGCCGCTTTTCCATGTTATGCCTCATAAACATCAAGAAATTAACCAATGTTTGCAATTCTACGCACGATGCCCCTTTATTAGACCATTATTCCAATTATGAATTAGATTGAAGGTGTGAAAAACAACATTTTGAATGTTTGTGATTTTATTTATATTATTAAACAATTGTGAAAACATTTGAAACATCTGAAAACATCTTGTGGAAATAACAAGAACATTATATATCAATATTTTGAATAATAATTTGATTCACTAGGCAAATTCGGGCAGCGGTCGGGTGTCTTATTCACATAGATCTATCAGTTTTATGTTGTTAAAATGTAAGTGTCGTTAGTTATCATATACGATTTATATCATTTGTCTTGTACACCCGGCGTCAAAAGTAAATCAAAGGCTGGGTATATTGTAGATACGAGACCCCTTGATTTACTTCTGACGCCGTGTGTACGTTCCGTATTCTGCAAGCCAGTTAATGATAATAATAATAATTAAACAATATTTTAACAAATTATACCTCAATTCTGCAATATAATCAATAAGTCGATTCCTTTTTGAACGGGTAATTATTGGATGAGCGTAACGAGCGTAGCGAGCGGAAGCGAAGACTTCAATTTCACTGACCCCCCAAACAAATTTAGCTCGGGTGTTTTTTTTTTTTTTTTCTTCTGTCTGTTTGTTCGCTCTCTACCGGCCAAACGGCATATGCGATCTTGATGAAAATTTGTCCGGACCTTCGTTTTCTCTAAACTTAGAGGTGTATTACAATCGAAGAAATATTTCCCATGAATATCGTACTTTTACGATTTTTTTTCGATTTTTAGTGCGATATTTTCGTCACATTTGGGCCGATTCTGACCAAACGGGTGAGGCTACAACGTTCATATTTCACATGGACATTAGGATTATGGTGATGTAGTACCTTTTGAAAGAAAAAGTTGAAAAAGTTAGTTATAATTTATAGAAATAAAGGTTTTAATATTAGTTTTTAAATTTTAGTGCGATATTTTCGTCACATTTGGGCCGATTCTGACCAATCGGGTGGGGCTACAACGTTCAGATTTCACATGGGCATTAAGGTTATGGTGATGTAGTACCTTTTGAAAGAAAAAGTTGAAAAAGTTAGAGAATCCACAGAAATAAAGGTTTTAATATGAGTTTTTTGAAGTTTATAATACCAATTTAACAAGTAACAATAGTAACTTGACAACAATCACCTACAATGCATTCAAAAAGCACTTGCAAAGGAAAAGTGCGAACAAACGCACAAAACGCAAACAAAAACTTACAAAAAACGCTCATCCATCAACGCGGCGGGACTTTAGCGTTTTCCTAGTAATACAAATTAGCACATCACAAGCAAATCAACACAATTATTTGTAAAATAAAAAGCTACATATTTCTATGTTTTATCAAATCTGTTTCAGTTACTCTACAGAGACAACTAAGTAAATACTAAAGTCATGATGGGTCGCAGTTGGTAATATATTGTTTGTAGTAAATATATTGACCCATTTTTCGATTGCATCTGTGATTAAAAGGCACGGGAGATTGCTAAACGCCATATGAACGCACGATTGTAGCAGCGTCGTACCCCGACTATAGCAGTGCGAATTTCCGCCACCAGCTGGCAGACACTTTGCTTGGAAACGCGAATACCCTTTACGTATAGTACGTATCCATTCTTGTTCTAATTCAATTCAATTTAATTTTCAAACTATTTTATTCCCACACAAAAAAATCCATTTACAGAGTTATAAAATAAAATAATATTTCTACAAAACAAAGGATAAACTGTTATTATATATACACCAGGAAAAAAAAGCAATGGGAAGCCCATGCATGGAAAAAATGTCCTTGTGGACGAGCTGGCAAAATTAAAACAGATTGACAGTGCGCACAATACAATTGTTTTTTACACACACTGTTTCCCATTAGGACAAACGAAAATCAAACAAACAAAAATCCATTAGACAAACATTATGCAATAAGAATAAATAAATGATTAATATGAGGAACATACAAGAGTCAACAAGCATCAAAATGAAGACACAAAACATCACAAGTATAATGCAACACTATTTGTCGGTAATATTGACAAATTAAAACAAACAGTTCAGATAATATACGACCCGAGTGAAAAGCTAAACCTCTACCTTTCGTTTATACTATACTTAACTAGCTGTCTTTTTAATTTCAGTCGGGATACTATTAAATAGTTTGAGACCCAGGTCGCTGTCCCAATGACATTTCTTTACGGGGAACTACTAGTACGTACTGTCCAATAATGAGCTTCTAGTTCTATGGATCGGGGAGGCATCGACATGGTCTACGTGTTTATCACAGTTTAAATTTCTGAATATGTGAATTAAAACTGCTTTTATATATATTTGCTTATATATATGATATGAAAATATATGTTTTGAGGTAAAACTGCGTGTGATGATTTATAATAAAATAAAATTTTTATTACCGACGTTTCACTAGGGTTATATATATACTATATAATAATATATACTATATATATATATTTTTTTATATATATATATATTCGCACAAGATATTTCAAGAACCGTCCAATCGTTCATTATGTCAGTAAGTAAATTCGACAAGAAAATGACAGTACGGGGCATTTTAAACGAAAGATAAATTAATTTCGAATTCCACAAACTATAAACTTTGTAAGTTCTGTAAAAGGAATCCGTTTCTAGCAACGCTTTCCTTGTAACACATCCTACCCAAGGCTGCGTATGAGCCATAAAAGACATAACCTTTGTTTTGTTTTGGAGGTTGAGAGATCTGCTTTCAATCAGAAAATACCTTAAACAAGCAAGGGTATAGGAGCACCCAAAACAGGTTGAGGAAACATACTAAGAACAATTTTGTTCTGCGTTGATCTTTTTGGTGGCGTGTGGTGTGGTAAGCTCACCATTTAAAAAGTTCGCCAGTTAAAATGGTGGAGGTGCCGGGTCATAAATTCTTAAACTCTCTGTGAGGCGGCTCACTCCCCCCTGGCACCCAGGGCCATCAAACACATCCTGTGTCATCCTAGCTTAAGGGCAATGCAACAAAGCATGCACGTCAATCGGACATCGTGTTCGGGTTTTATCGTAAGACGTGATACACGTACAGACGGACGGACAGAAAAGTGACCATCGTTCCCTAAACATGTTATATGACTGAAAAACATAACAAAATATATTTTTAAATATAATGTTTGGCTTCAAGGAAATAAATTTACTATGAAAAGTGAAATAACCTGGAAAAATCCCTTCTGAGCCCTCTAAACTTACAGCCATTATTAATAATACTGCAGAGCGCTGAGGAGCAACGACAACTTGCCGGGTACAGTGCGGAAGTTATGAACACAATTCTCTTAGGTTTGTATTGTTAGTCAATTATTTTGAAAAAATAAAAACAAAATTGCCAATATTTTTGGCAGATTTGGTCAATAACAAAACATTTAAGTGGTAAAGGGTGATTTAAGTGAAGAGTTGCATGCCATCAGCATAGAGGAAGAGTCATGCTTTTACACAGTCCGGAATACTCTCATTTGGGAGAGGTTGACGTAGATATAATTCAATAAAGAAGAGAGGCCCTAACACTGAACCTTGCGGGACGCATGGGAGTAGATAGTTCTGGTATGTATGGGTGGGTGCCGGATCGATCTTTCTGACACATACACGTAATCTTTGCTGCAGATCACGTTTGCGCATTACATGACATGCGAGATGTCGTTTTCAGGAGAAGAAGTACCCTTTGGTTGGCTGACTCTAGGAGGTGTTATTTAAATCAAGTCTTTTAATTAAGTGGCTGGACAAACATAAATGGCAACGCACTTTGAATGCCCCTACACATGTACTTAAAAAGGGAATGGGACACATTTGGCTGTTAGCAAATAGCTATTCGCTCGGCCAAGATGCATCCGACGTGTATGAAACTTTGCAAAGTTGTCAATAAAGCATACGTAGACAGCCCTGTGGTCATAGATTTTCCAAATTTTGACTAAATCAGTCAGAAAAAAATCACGAATATGGTCAATTTTAGAGTTTTTAGCAAAATCAAAATTCGTGAAAACTTATTAAATTTTTATAAATTATTGTAAAACGAAATTTAAAAATGCGTTACCGCAGAGCCCTATAATTCCACATTTGTACGTATGTTCAAAATTTCAGACACCTGTGGTGTCAGTTGGCTTAGCGAACAGCAATTTGCCTAAAACGCATGTCCTACTCTCATAACTCGCGAACGAGCTACAACCTCGCTGTTCAGTCGGGAGTCGGGAGTCGTTGGCTTGATACCCACCACAGACAATCAAGACTGAAAAGTTTTAACTTAAGGTGTTCTTAAGTCTTTAAAGGGGTATTTTAACTGCTAAACTCAAAAAATATATTTCATTCAGGCTAAGTAGTAATGAATTTAGCAATTAACAGAAAAATTATTGGGGCCACCATACCTTGAATCGGTTTCCCAAAAAATTGTCAAACATGACATTTTTCGAACTAGGTCCCATCGGCAAACATCTCCCATAAGAAATAACATGGGGACGATCTTTATGCCCCGTGACCTTGGAGGATTTTGATCCAAAAACTTATTGGATATTATTGACGTACTCTACAGCCTTTTCTGTAAATTCTCTATACGTGTATTTTGTTTTGTAATTTGGGCAAGTAGTTTGGTCAAAATAGGCTGATTACCAAGATGGAGTGTGATTTTGGGATGCATATTTTTGCGTGTTTGAGGGTATTTTGGGGCACAGTTTCATCACACGATATAAAAAATGAGCCTTTCAGATTGGTACTATGCTCTAGTATCTATGTGGACCAAAAAATAAGCAGGTTAAAGCCGATTTAAGAAATTTCCGAAAACAAAAATTTTCGCAAATTTCTGGATCAAAAAAATTGAAAAATTCGTGTTAAATCACAGTTAGATAATATAAATTTTTAAACTGTCAATTTAGTGTAGTATTGTGCTATAGATCATGTCACCATGAGGTAAAAAATAATTTTTCGAGTTAATAGCCCCTTTAAGGCGAATGCTGAGATTGAGCCATATTCTTTAAGCATTCACTCTGTCGAGACTATAATACCCAGTTCACTTGAAGAGGGACATTGTCCCTGCGAAGGTTTCTCACTGAAAATCGTAATAAAACAATTTTCATTTCTAGATAATGATTAGAAAAAGTATATGTGGACCGTTGATCTTATCCAAGAATACTCCACGTTGTTCGTTGACGGTGTTCTATGCTTTACAGCGAGTGTTTAACAATGGGGTGTGCAACTTGTTGGATGGGCGTAGCGAGTGAAGCGAAGATTCCATTTCACTATAACTGGAGAAAAAAAATCCGGAATGTTTTTTCTTTTTTCTTGTTTTTTCTTTTGTATTTTTGTCTGTTTGTTAACACGATTCCGGCTAAACCAATACTGCAATTGCAATGACATTTTCTGGAGGCCTTCGAAATCTTTCAACTTAGAACTGCCACGTTTTTGAGCGCAATCGAAAAATTATTTCTCATTAAAATCGCAACTTTACGATTTTTTTCGATTTTTAAAAACATTCTTCGACTTAACACCTACTTGCTTTATTCGATTGTAACGATTTTTGCACAGAACCTTAATTTTATGAATTTATATATTGGTGGGAAATTTGAGAGCGATCGAAAAATAATTTTTCATGAAAATCGCAATTTTACGCTTTTTTCGTTTCAAAAAACATTTCTTCGACTTATAACACCTACATGCTAAATCTGCTTAAAATGATATTTTCACAGAACCTTAATTTTATGAAGTTATATTTTTGTGTGAAATTTGAGCGCAATCGAAAAATAATTTTTCATGAAAATCGCAATTTTACGCTTTTTTCTTTTAAAAAAACATACGCTCATCCATCAACGCGCCTGAAAAAGCGTTTGCGAAGCTTCCTTGTGATAAAGAACATTCGCAGATAAATGTCAACGATGAAACTTCATGCCTGGTAATGTTTTGTTCACTTCCAACGTGTTAACGCTCAATAAGACCATCGAGGTATCCTGACTGAAGGGTTGTACTCATTCTCAATGCGACCTAAGTAAATGAAGCCACCCTTGAATCTAAACTAGCCCGCTACCTATGTCACTTGAGCAATAAAGTACACGTACTTCGAGCGATGCTTTCAAGGATCCAACCTCAAACCCATGCATAATTAGTGACCTCGCATATGTAATTCTCGCTCCTAATTTGGCCAAACTTGAAACACTGATTTCAGTGATTTGTTAGTTTCACAAGAAGAACTTAGCGATCGACTCTGATAATGTTTTCTCGGAAACTGAAAACCCTTAAACACCGAGGGTCTTGTAAAACGTTTGTTGGTGCATTCATTGCTAAATTCGTACGCAAACATGACCGGATTTTGTAATTTGTATGTCAGGTCCATAGAATATTTTGTTGAACTAGAATGTTGTTATTTTGATTCATATTTTACTCATGTTACAGATCATTGTATGAGTGTCATATTTCCTAATTTCAATGGGTTTCAATTAGATGTTTGGCATTAATACACTTTTTCATTATTTCATGTAAAATTCATTACTGTACTCATTGCATATATTTCGCCTAGTTTCGGTGTTATTTTTCCAATATGGCCATGAATACAAATTCACAGTCACATTGTTGGCAGTAAGAATTAGAGTTCAGCTCTGTAAAACAGAGTGTCTTACCACCAGGACAATAATTATAACAGTAAAAATAATCATCCTTGATTGTATATTAGTGTGGGAGTGTGTGTGAGAGTGTTATTGATGTGAACTGGTATGTTATATTTAATTTTTATTATAGTTATTCTCATTCATATTACCATTTGGTCACGTAACCAACTGACAATGCTCTTGGAGCTGGAGAATATTATATTTAATTAAGCAGCAGCATCCTTGATTCTTCAGACGCAATTTACATTTTATGCCTAGGCCTCGGATGAATACCAGTTTACTCATACCTTGGTCATAACCATTGAGGTTGAGTCTCTGAATAAATATAAACTGAAGACGCTTTGAATAATACACAAAAAACAACCTTCAGGTGAAATAAGTTTAAGTGCCGGCCAAGCAACAACCAGTGATGTAACCAGCCATGTTGCAGTTCTTCTGCTCTCGCATCCATCCATCCGTCCGTCCGTCCATCCGTCCATCCATCCATCCATCCATCCATCCATCCATCCATCCATCCATCCATCCATCCATCCATCCATCCATCCTCCATCCAGTCCATCCTCCATCCGTCCATCCGTCCATCCATCCATCCATCCATCCATCCATCCATCCATCCATCCATCCATCCATCCATCCATCCACATGTTACATAAGTTTAAAGAGCCTAGTTTATAATTTTAAAACCGGATACGTACGATGATCTAATCTATTAAGGACGTAGATGGTAGTTTACGAGTGTTGTTGTTATTGTTTGTTTCCTAACTATTAACCAATTCTACCAGGAATTCTGAATACGCTTACGTTATTCCCATTATTAAAAGTGTGAGCTGTTTCGCCTTCAGTTTAGCGGTCAGCTCAGTTGGTGGTTTCCTACATCTTCTCACCGACATGAGGCGTTCGTGACCGTGGTTCGGCTATGCTAAATACTAGCTTTGCCCAACGAAGGGTGAAGGCCAAATTAATAAATTATTCGATTCCTGGGAATCAACGCATGTTGATCTTGTACCTGTTTTTTAACTCTTTCTCAAGGACACCGTGTTTGAGATGAAACGCGTCATCGCCTCGTCTCAAAAGGTCAGTTTGGTTGCTTAGCAACTAGACCTGTGTTTGTCCATTGTAAACAGAATGGCATCATTATCAACATTTTACGGAATTGGTTGGCAAATGCAAATATATTTAAGGAGAAACATAAATTGCAAAGGATTGTGAGAGATCCTGGAGACGCACGTACGTTGCACGCAAGACTGTCGCTGGTTAGATACTCGCCATTGACAATCCTGACTGAAGCTTCTACGAGGTTTAGCGAGTCCTGGCTTGACTGAGCCGAGCTGGCCAGCTGCGGTCCGGTGCAGCTACCAGCGTAAGCCCGTGCAGTGCGTAACGTATGACTCCTGCCTCAGGTGACAGGGGTGAAATAGCGACACCTCGAACAGTTTACATTAAATTTAATTAATTACGAAAACACTAAAGTCCCGTCGCGTTTATGGATGAGCTTTTTTGTAAGTTTTTAGTTTGCGTGGGATCGCTTTACTTATCAAGTGCTTTTTGAACGCATTGTAGGTGATTGATGTCAAGTTTCTATTGTTACTTGTTGTTGTTAATAAATACCTCTAAAAACTTAATTTAAAACCTTTATTTAAATATGGTTTCCGGATAACGTTTTCATTTTTTTCTTTCAAAAAGCAATGCATCACCATAACCTTAATGTTCATGTGAAATATGAACGTTCTAGCCCCACCAGTTGGTCAGAATCGGCTCAAATGTCACGAAAATATAGCATTAAAAATCGAAAAAAATCGTAATAGTACGATATTCATGAGAAATATTTCTTCGATTGTACCCAAAAACGTGCCACGTCTAAGTTCAGAGATTTCGAAGGTCCCCTCAAATTTTCATCAAGATCACATAATATGCTGTTTGCCCGGTAGCGTGCAAACAAACAGAAAAAAAAAACAAAACAAAGAAAAACATTGGAGCTAAATTTTTTGAGGTCTCAGTGAAATTGAAGTTTTCGCTACGCTCATCCAATTAAAGAGTAAAGTTCTTTTACAGTACTAAGCTGTAAGTTTTACAGCTTGTTTTTCTTATGCATATTACTCTGTACGTACACCACCTGTCCTATTGTGATTCACGGGTTAACCCGTGCTGTGACTACAATCACTTATTCAAAGGGGTATTCACCCGCTAAACTCAAAAAATATATTTCATTCAGGCTAACTAGTTATGAATTTAGAAAAAATCAGAAACATTATTGGGTCCACCATGACCCATTCAAAAAATTGTCAAACTTTTTTATTTTCGATCTAGGTCCCATAAGAAATATCATGGAGACGATCTTTATGCCCCGTGACCTTGGAGGATTTTGATCCAAAAAAAATTACCATTATTGACGTACTCGACAGCCTTTTCTGTAAATCCATATATTTTGTTTTGTAATTTGAGCAAGTGGTTAGGTCAAATTATGCTGATTACCAAGAAGGGGTGTGATTTTGGAATGCATATTTTTGCGTGTTTGAGTGTATATTTGTGCACAGTTACAAGACACGATGTTACATAGGGTCATTTTAAATTGGTATGGTGCTCTAGTATCCATGTGGAACAAAATATAAGCAGGTTAAAGCCGATTCAAGAAATTAACTAAAACTCCACTTTTCGCAAATTTCTGGATAAAAAAAAATTAAAAATTCGTGTCAAACCACAGTTACAAGATATCATTATTTAAACGGTAATTTTAGTGTAGTATTATGCTAAAGAATATGTTGTCAAAACTTTTTGGGGGTAATAGCCCCTGCACCAATATATTAAAGGCGTTTAGATAATATACAAGATAAAAGGAATAATGTTAAAATGATTTTACCGAGTGAAAATCAAAGACAGGTTGTGATATTTTAATTTAACTAACATTAAAGCTATTCAATTTGATTATTACATATTGTAGTAAAATGCTGTGAATTTAAAATGTATAAGCTTTATCAATTTGATAAGTTTCTAACTGTTATACAGTATGATAGATGTTCAAGTTTTAAGTTTTTTTATGTCGTTACAGCTTACAGTGAAACAAATCACAATGCTATGAGCACAAACACGAACCGAGTCATATTAACCTTGATTGCAAATAGTAGAATACTAAACACGTTGTAACTACTTGGTCTCGTTCACAGGACAGTCGACAGTATTAGTGATAAAAGAGTGGTAATTGAATTGAATTGATAACAAACACCTGCTGTCAAAAGAAACAAGAGGCTATGGGCAAGTTATAAATAAAATTAATAACACGATGAAAATACGGAACTGCTTGTATTTCCCTAGAGGATTTTTATATTCATAAAGTTTTAATTACTAAATGTGTATGAATAAGAAGTATGCGAACTACAACACTAAACCGTTTTTAATCTACGTTGTTCAAATCTATCGTTCATTTCTGTGCAGTTGGGCCTAGCCTTGACATTCACAAATTAAATGCCGTCAACGTCGTGACTTGTCTCAACTTGGATGGCTAGAAATAGTTGCTTGCTAAGAAAAGAAGAAGAAGAAGAAATGAACATTTCACGACGAAAACTGTTTTAGGAATATTAGTTCTCATTGCATCAATGCTATGTGTGCTCAATGAATGTCATTCTCTAAGAAATATAGTCAAGGACACAACATTTTTATTAATACCATGTATTGAAAACAGGGTGGAGGGGATCACCATATTCTAACACACTATGTACAAGTTGAGTATTTCCTCAGCTAAGCTCTCATTCAAATAAAGGGAGACTTCATTTGGCTAGAATATCCAAGAGGTATCAAGAAAGAAACATTCCTGGGTATTGATCTATTGCGGGTTACTTACGAGAACATGCAAGCTCAAAGAAGCGCAGACGAAGATGCGGCTTTCAGATGCTCCATTGAGGAAACTGTGCTAAGTCCTGACCTAAATTAGTAAAGAGAAGTAATCATTATCTCTAAAGGTGCAATTAGAAAATCTCACATCGTGCAAGTCATACCCACTCAGGTCATGATAACCAACCTCCAAATACAAAATATTACATTCGTATTTACTCGATTCTCCTTTGTAATTACAAAAAAAGGTATAATTTTCTGCTTTAGCCTCTTAGGTTAATATTAGTATTTTCGTCCAGTTGCTCTGATTCTTTGAAGCAATAATAATAATATGCTTGTTAATGTGCTTAGCTAATATGAACCCCGACCCTCATTTACACAAATAATCAATTAATGTACGCCTCATTCTGTGAACTATAAATCTATAATATATAAATCAAACTTAAAAAATGTGATTTTTACCTCAAAACGTTTTGTAATAAGTTTGATCGTGGTTTAAAAGTAAAATTTGTATCATTTCAGGGAGCGATGTGTCCATATAAGCATCACTTTCCTGGCCGGCCGTCTGCAGGGGTGCCACATCACGCGATAAAAACAGAACACGGTTAACGAAATTAACATACTTGTTTTGGTTGAAAAACCTTCAACAAGGATGTTACAGCTGTTTTTGGTGACCCTAGGATTAAGGGAGAAGTAGCTAGCACCCCAGAAAGCAAGAAAATACGTGACCCGGCACCTACACCATTTTTAACTGACTTTTTTTAATGGTAACCTAACCCGACACCGCCACCAAAATGATCAACGCACGGTGGATTAGTTTATTTTTGTATTCTTCTTTGACGATCTATTGATTACGTAGCTTCGCTCCCTCGTTTGTGTACTTTAGCTTCTTCTCCTCTTGTAGGGACCCTGGACGGCTGCCCACCCTGCCCACCCCACCGATGAGAAGAATCTATAGGGTTATTCGACAACACATCCCCTCATTATTATTATCAATCTTATTTTTTTATATTATATATTATTTTATTATTATTACTATTATTGATTCATAGCAATTGTCGTGAAAGTTTGCCCCGACTGGGGTTCAACCCAAAACTTTTTTTTAAAATTATTATTTTTAAGTTCGCTGATCGAATCTGTTTTAACGTATGCTCTCTGCTGATAATGGGGATAATGGGGTCGGTTTCATATACGGATATGTTAATTAGACTTGACAACTCGTTAATAATGTTGATTAACCCCAAACGTTTGCTAAAAGTTCGGCGTGATATTGAGGACGTGTATACGAAATTAGGAATTGTTTTGTATTGCTGGCAGAGTTTTGTATTTATTATCATAATTTTATTTATTTTATTAATAATTGTATACATGTAAGATGTTTTCAAAAAATTTCAAGTCTGTTTTCAGTACTGTTTGACACGAAATACATAATTCACCATACTTCCATGGGAAAGGAACTAGACTCGATAGCCAAAACAAGTTTGTAGTTCCATTAGCTGTAATAAAAAATAAAAAAAATACATGGTGAGAGGTGCTTAGGTTACATTATACTATACGTTTTTAATTCATTGCCACCTGAAACTTATACTTTGGATTACATAGCCTTGGTTATTTGCTACCTTCAGAACCTTTCTTGGCGACTGCATTAACTTAATTAATTTTCTAAATTAAACTATCCCTTTCATTGGTCATATTTAAATATTTGAGAAGTTATTTGAACTACACAATTTGACACAGTTATGTGTGTGTTTAAATCAATACCCTGTTTAAAAATATATTTAGCGAATTATGTTCATGGCAGAACCAATGAACTGTTGCGATTCGTGGGTAAAAGTGTTTTTTACCTATGGCATATTATAAACAACAAGTTTGTGATCTTGGTCTGAATAAGAGATCTGAACAAACATTGAATTTCATGTGGACGGAAATATATTTTGAATCGACATTGAAACCAGTATTAGTTCATGTTCTAACTATAAAACTTCAGTGTTGTCCTTGAAGTGGTCTTGGACAACAAATCATTGCACAAAGATTGTACCGATATCATTTATATCTAATTTGGTATTTTCCTCGAAAACAATTCCCACCACGAATAAAAATAATAAAAATACAATTTTTTTTTTTTTAAATATTTGCTAACATAAATTTCAAATTGCTGCTCTTAGTTGATATTGGCATCCAATGATATTTATTTGTGGTTCACGTAGGCCTATCTATCTGAACCAGTGTGTATTGCAATATTTTTCTTGTTATTGAGAGTATAGCTAATATTGCAAAGCAGATATTCTGCTGTAGTGGACCTATTGTACAAACATTGAAATATTTTAGGTGCATAATAAAAATATACTAAAAGCCTTGCTCAAAATGAAAGTATATGGCGATATAAACTATCTTATAAGATGTCGTGACCGAATAGGCCCAGGATTCTAAGCATACTAACTATCTCCACAGCCTGTACGAAGTAGTACGAAAGTGTGCACACGTTTTAGTTTTGAAAGTGTACCATTTAAAAACTGTAGTTTTTAGAACCGGCCATTTGCATGTTGTGCATGCATGTAGTGTATTTACAAGTAGGCTAAGTGAGCTAATCAGTCAGTTTTCAAAATATGCACTTGTTTACTTTGTATATGTAATTACATTTGATGAGTTGCTTTCCAACAGGTATTGAAGTCAGTACACCATTATACTTATACTTCACTGAAAAACCTGATTTTACTTTGGAACTAAGATGGTTCTGATTCGGAGCAGGACGTTGTTGAAAGGTGTATACATAATATAGCAAGTTTTATAATTTAAAAAAATAATTTATTTTTCTCAAACAAATTACAATAAGAACAATTTGAAATCAGTGTAAGAATGTTATTGTTCACTGTGTGTGTTCGTTCAAAATATTTAATATTTCGATTAGGTCACAAGCACACGAGTAAAAACACATTGCTCGCACGTTTGGCAGTTGATGTGTAACAGTCACTGGCTGCAAACAAACAGGTTTGATGTCGTGTTGAGATTGATATCGTTTGAGTGTAAAGTAGAGTTCAGTGATCATTTCTTGTTGAATGTGAAGGAGTTGGTCGCGGCGTTGGCTCCGCTGGAAGCCCCCCCGAAGCCTGGTCGTCGGCCGCCCCCGCCCCCCGCGCTCTGCGACTGACTGTTGGCACTGGCCGCCGAGCCACTCAGGCCCCCGCCCCCGAACTTGCCCCCGCCCCCGGAGTTGAAGCTCTGGGTCTGAGCGTTGGCTGAGCTGGCGCCCCCGCTGAAGCCGCCCGCGTTGAAGCTCTGGCTGGAGGCCGCGGCGTTGGACGCGCTGCCGCCGAACCCTCCGGGGCGACCGCCTGCAACCAGAAACACACTCATAACAACATTGCTTTGCCTTTGTTACACCGAGAGTCGGATTAAAGAAAATTTACTTTCACGGAAAACTGCGTAAAGTGTAACCATAGTTCCTCATCAACAACAAAGAGATTTAAATATTCCAGAGACCAACATTTTTTTTGTTTATAATATTATAATCTTTAATATATGGAGAGTATCGGAAATACAGAGATATAGCCTGTGACCAGTCGTGAAATGAAATCAAAAGTGTCTACATTCTTTTAATTTGCTTGACAAACTTTTGAATCAAAATGTACATTTGCTCTGGCATTCTCAATTTAATATTTTCGAATATTTTTACTTTCGAACGAACTCATCTACAAACCACAATCTGTGTCATGAACCAGAATAAGTCAAGTGTTTCTGAAATGGTAATCGTCTAAGCTCTGCGGGTAAACTTACCGCCTCCTCCGAAGCTCTGAGTGCCCGCGTTAGCCGAGCTGGCGCTCCCTCCTAGCCCTCCTCCAAATCCTCCCCCGTTGAAGCTCTGGCTCGTCGCTCCGGCATTGGCGGCGCTACCCCCGAACCCTCCGCCTCCACCCCCGAACCCTCCGCCTCCACCTCCGAACCCTGGACGCCTGTTGCCCCCGCCGCCCCCGGCGAACCCTTGGTTGCCGCCTCCGAAGCCTCCGTTATGTCCACCCCCTGGACGGCCGCCTCCGAAGCCCTGGTTGCCATGGTGGCCGCCGCCTTGGCCGGGCCGGCCGTGCTGTCTCTGAGGTGACCTCCTGTCACGGACGCCGAGCTCAACTGGAAACAATTATCAACATTAGACTCGAGTCGTGAAACAATTAACACTTTCGGGGCAGTTATTGCGAAGTCTGCAAGGACTTCACCTTATTCAGGATTGTACTTGGAAGAAAATTGCGTTTCTAATTTGTGTTCATATAATCCGTTCCGGGACAAGTTGGGAATTGAATTATACTCTTAGGTGTATTTTAAAACCAAATTCAGTGACGATCGCCATGGACGAAATGATGCGACAAACTCTTGCACTTAAACCGCGTTGAGCATGTCAAATTCATTGCAGTACCCAGTACTGAACCAGAACTATAGATGACAGTACCTTCTTAACATGCTTTCATCTTTTTATTCCTGTTGGGATAATTAAATTCTAAGCAATTGTCCTAATGTGACCAGTTATATTATATCTGGGTCAAGATTCAGGAACTGACCAATAAAATACTCTCACTAGAAGTGGCGTTCATGCAGTGCTCTTAGCATCCAATGCCTTTGTACTCGAGGCTTCAAGATTGTGGGCCCCTTCACCCGCCTGCCATGGTGAGATTCAAGGGCAAAGTAGCTAATTAGCAATGACCAGATTCCAAATTTAATTGTGCCTGAGCATAACTCCACTTATATCCAAATTCATGTCTTCTCTCCTACATTATAAGACATCGCGCATGTCCTAAGCGTGTGGGCGGTAGAATCAACATGCATGGTTTGCAATGTTATAATCGACAGTGATGGATTGTGTGTAGCGTGTGAGACTC
This sequence comes from Sweltsa coloradensis, assembly GCA_024449915.1. NCBI lineage: Eukaryota > Metazoa > Arthropoda > Insecta > Plecoptera > Chloroperlidae > Sweltsa > Sweltsa coloradensis. The sequence continues at coordinate 43,358 of JAMZAV010002468.1, forward strand.
TAAGTTGGGAGGTCACGGGTCCGAATCCCGACTGAAAATCTTTTACGAGGTTTTCTTCAGTCGTTAATGTAAATGCAAAGCCCTCGGACATCCCATCTCACTTACCAAACATCATCAATAACCTAGTTAGTCACCTGAAGAGTGATGAGGGAACCCTAATAGGGGCATCATTACGAAAAAGGGTTGTTTTCCATTCGCATTCTTCCTCATCTATCACCAATCTTGTCAGAAATAGTAATACAACTAGAAGAGAATTGTGTCTTATAATATTTCAAAGAGAATTTGAGTTCATACACTTTCGGGGATACCCCCCCCCCCCACTCCCTTCACTCTTCAACGTGATCTACCGATTAAACTATCACCATCATAGACAGAAGGCGATCCTTTGTCATAAGTGGTGTTTGATTACGAGTTCCAATATACTCACTTTCTTTAACTTTAACCTTTTTATGATTTGAGTTTGCAATTTGCATGATATAATTCAATTGATTTTTTAACCAAATGTTATTTACATGTGAGATTATATTGCATTACGTAACACCATTTTTCTATTGTTAACAACGGGATATTTTTGTAGAGATTAATAATGACAAATGTCAACTTTGAAACTTAAAGTATCACTTTATGTAAATACTTTTATCAACATTTTATTCCGTGTCGCTTGCCAGCAATTGTATGATCTTGTCTGTAAAACATGTTGACTATGAGTCCATCGATTTACCCCATACCAATTTATCGATCTATTTTTTTTGTATTGAAGACGCGATGGAAATCAAGCTTTAGAAAACAGAAAGAATTATTTGACACCTGGTATTTTGTCATTGTCCTCCGGGCCATCGTTATTGAAGATTAAAATAAATGTATATAATATTTAATGTATCAATATGTTTGAAAAAAAAATCACTTTAAAAATTTTCCACAGCGATTGTGTGGCTAAGAACTTGTATCCACAATGCCAATACCATCGTGATCACACTACTTCTTGAGTAACTCTGTAAAGTCTTGTAGACACGATTCTAAAGCATTTTGTCAACACGCATACCCTTGCGTGCTCGTAGACGAGTTACCAAACAACTTGTAATAATTACAAATTAGAAACGGACAGCAAATATTCTCGGCCAAGGTTACGATGCCAGCCATTTTGAAAATTTGCTAGTCACGACCTTCTCCTGAACAATATTGACAACGAGTAAATAATTGCTCTGGCAACGTAAGGTACAGAGCAGTACCAAAACCTTGAGCGCTTTAAAAATAAATAAATAAATAAATTGTATTTAGAGTTTACCCACTCAGTTATATAACTGATTTTCAGTGGGGGACAGTAAATCAAAGCGACTAAGCCTACCTTGTAGGCCCCGACGCAATTTTTGTAATTTGTATGATGTAATGATGCTCGCTGTAGGGTACACATCAGATTAACCCGGTGAGACCCTATCAGGAGTCTAGCTAGGCGAGGACTGCTACTTCGGGGGAAACTTTCAGTCATGGAAGTCGGTGGAAGGATTCCGAACGTATCCCCGAATTATAAATCAAAACAATAACTTAACATCAAACAAAACAATAACAGCTGATGTTTTCCACTCACTCAATGAATGTAACAAGTAGTTGCAACATAACTTTACCAACCTTCTTTGCTTACTTGAAACACGAGTAAAGTAGGTATCCTGAGGTGTAAGTGTCCAGTTAGTGGTCTAAAGCGAGTGTTCACATACTTTCTGTACACTTACAGCCATGCTAGACAAGGGAAGGTGATGTATGATACGACAAGCACACATTCACTAGATTACTGTGGTACTACCCACTCCACATGTTGCCCATTAAACTTATTAATTAATCAATAAATTGCATATCAATTGAACCCCAAAAACATGCATATAATGGGTTCTGTATTTATTTCCCAGATAGTTACTAAAATGTAATTTTGGAATCAGATACATGTCAGTTAAGCTGTGAACCTGTAACTCTCATCTTACCTAGTCTGTTGGCATCTAACTACTAATTTTATTGGTGGAATGTTTCTGAGTTTACCGGTTTAGATCTATTGTTTCTTTAAATGTGTAAACAAAAACACATTTCGTGTGCATACATGTGACAAGATAAGATCATATTCATCCACAAACAATTTGAATACTTTCAGACATAAATTTAAACAAATTCGTTAATTACTCATTGACTTTTCCGCTAGACTTTGATTTAAACTTTTTTCTAGTTCCTCTGTGCATGTTTTAAACTTCCAAATTAGATATTCATTAACTAGCTAGTTGTTGATCAAAACTTTTAAAAAGCACCCCCTTAATTTATGAACCACCCCCACCACTTTACTGGTGCATTGCTCTCATAATATCACATAAACCGTTGTCAAGCTTTGACATCTTCATTTACCCTACTGAGTACTGCCCCTTAAAACTGCTTGATAGCTATGGCTTGATTCCAGTAGTTGTTGTGTGTGTTGGTGCCTACCTGGTACGATTGCGGCCTGCACGGCGACCAAGGCGCTCAGCGCCACGAAGGCAAATGCTAGTGTTAGCTTCATTCTGAACGGTCTGTCTTGCACTGTGCTCTTCCACACGAAATCTGCTAACTTGACCGGTCCGCGGCGCGGTTTTATATTCGTGGCGGCGAGCCTCTCTTCTCTCTCTTCCTTCCTTCCTTGCTTGCTTGCCTGCTGATCTGTCCTTCATTTTCGTCTTGTTACTCGAGTGCGGAAATTTGCATGCGTACTGGGGCGTTAGTTAGGCACTGGCAGAACTAAGTGTTCGGTTTAGGGGAATACCTGTTCTATGTTATGTTATGCACAATTAACTTCAAGTGAGAAGTATGAATCATCGTCTTTTTAATGCGCGAAAATTAACAATTTGTTTACTATCTCATCCACAACTGTTAATCATCTTACTTGCTATGTAGACGTTTCAGACGACTACTACGATCAACGGATTTAATCAACGAGTAAGACTTAGTGACAATTCTTTTGAGTACATATGATTTTCTTGACCTTATCTTGACCAGGACATAAACAATATAAGTAAACGTACTCTAAAAGTATACAAAATTTGAATATTGATGCATTAAACGTTTATAATTTTTCTATAATTTGTAAATATATATCATTTGATTTCATTTCTTTGCGACCCGATGAGTTGAAGGATGGAGTAGAGATGGTCCGGCCAGCCCCGACTCTCAGGGTGGGCCGCTGTTCTTAGTTATTACACGGGAGTAAAAGGTAGGAATCCATAAAACAACAGTTGACCAATGAAAATAAGTAAAACAGTATTTTAGTTTTAGCACATGCCAGCCGTCATCACGACTGTATCTTGCAGAAGACGAGCCTCAGAGCAATTGCCACACTCACACTAACACTTTTAAAATGACTCCTACATCTTTCCAGACTCTTTGCTATGAATTGTACGTACGTGCGGATAACATAATGCAGTCGAGAGTCGGGACCAGGCGCGTAGGAACGTTTTGAAAGTTGGGGGGGCAAACCCATTAGCAGATTTTGTGGGCGGAAGCTGGGGTCTGGGGCAAAGCACCAGCTGCCGGAGGCCCTTTTGCCAAAGGTGAATTTTTTTTCATCTTACTACAGTTATTTCGTCATGTTTTAACTATACTCAGATTCAGTAAAAGACGGTTTACAGCAACTATCTGCGATCAAAAACTCAAAAAATGAACGTGAAGTGGCCCATTTTAGTTAATTTCAACCTATAATTTTTTATGTAATGATGAAGCATACAGGCAAACATCGTTTTACCAAGGTGACTGTCGAATTGCATAAGTGTATGTACATATTTACTACGGAAATGCTTGCGAATGTGTACTGTAAACGTGGACTTGAGCCGTCCTAGCAACGACTCAACGAGGCACATGATAGATTATAAGGTTGATCAGAGTTAGCCTTGTTGGTTCTCGTGCCGCCCGCGGGTGGGATCGTGTCCAGCTTGTTTGGTGGGTGTTTCATATTTAAAATACTGGTCTCTAGCTGGTCATTGTTCGCTAGTCGATGGTGTCATTCCCCCTTTGCAAAATAGTAATTGGCTGAGTGTTTTGTTTTTGTTTCATTTTGTTCATTTGTTTTCAAATAGGTCGTTACCGAATGACTGAGAGTAGTTAACCAACCTAGATCCTTGTCCCACTCGTTTCAAACTGTTATTAATTACAATAACATTTTGATTAACTAGAAAAACGCTAAAGTCCCGCCGCGTTGATGGATGAGCTTTTTAAAATTTTTAGTTTGCGTGGGATATCTTTACTTTTGCAAGTGCTTTGTTTTGCTGCCTACGCATTGTAGGTGATTGTTGTCAAGTTTCTATTGTTACCTGTCAATTGGTGGATGGATTCTGGCTAACTTTTTCAACTTTTTCAACTTTTTCTTTCAAAAGGTACTACATCACCATAACCTTAATGTCCATGTATAATATGAACGTTGTAGCCCCACCCGTTTGGTCAGTATTGGCCCAAATGTCTCGAAAATATCGCACTAAAAATCGAAAAAAAATCGTAAAAGTACGATATTCATGAGAAATATTTCTTCGATTGTACCCAAAAACAATACACCTCTAAGTTCAGAGATTTCGAAGGTCCTGTCAAATTTTCATCAAGATCGGATATGCCGTTTGCCTGGTAGAGAGTTAACAAACAGACAGAAAAACAAACAAACAAAAAAAAAAAAAAAAAAAAAAACACCCGAGCTAAATTTTTTGGGGGTCAGTGAAATTGAAGTCTTCGCTTCGCTCATCCAATAAATGTTTTAAAATTTGCATATTTTGAAATTGGACTGTTTTTCCCCAATTCCAAATAATTTATCTCACATTTCAACGGAGAGACGAGACTATCGTTTTTGTTAGTATTATTTTAAATAATAAAACCAATTATGCCTACATGATGATTAACAATAATATGTTAATCTGTTCTGAAAGCCACTTAGCCCCTAGAAATTCACACGATCAGAGGCAGCCTGTCATTATTAAATTAACACACAACAGCGAGCCAAGGCTTGCGATGATATCAGAATCAACCTTGAAGCACCATATAATATACACCAAACTATGGAAGCAAAGATAATAATGCAGAATATTCATTCTCGCACAAAGAAACATGAATTTAAAAGTTGTGTGGTCATTTAAAACTATACCCGAGTAGACTGAGAGATATTTTTTATTTTTTAAAAAAGTGTGCGTTGTGGTTGAATATGGTAGAGCTAAAAATAGAATACTTTGAATAGCGAATATAATTATTTACTGCTATAAACATAATTTATAGAATATAGAATAGAATTGTTATTAGCATCTTTGATTGCAATGCAATGCATATACATTTTTACACAATCTGTGGTTGCTGTATAACTATACACAATTTGTACATATATAAATATATTAATATATATAACACAAATATATTATAATACCTTAGTAGTACAAACTTATAACTTAATCTATAAGTAGCTAAAATTAATATAACCATGACTTAGTTAGAGTATCAAAACACACAAATATAATATAATCCTATGTTTCACTAACAACAGCTTTTACTCTTTAACATACCTTTAAAAATTTCTACTGACTTTGGCATAGTCTTCATTGTGGTCTAGAGAATACCCTTAAGAGGGAGCGAAGCTACTCAATCAAAAGATCGTCCAGGATGAATTCATAAATTATATTCGCCGTGAATTGATCTGGTTGGTGGTGGCGCCGGGTTAGCTTTCCATTTGCTTGTTCGTGCATTCGTTAATGAGGTTCGTTGGTCTTGTGCTAAGTGTTCCTGCTTCCAATGCAGAACATCTAGGGTTCGAATTCCGCTAAGGGCAGAAGATTTTTACCTTCTAAAACTGATAGCTTCTGATTCTGATTTCTTGACTCAGGAATGCGTAAACTTGATATCAGTCCTAGCAACGAGGCACAAAATAAATTCTAATGTGATTCCGAATTAGCCTTGTTGATTCTGATGCTGTCCGCGGGTGGAATCGTGTCCAGCTTGATTGATCGGTGTTTCCTACTTAAATATGACGATCTCAGGTTGGTCATTGTTCGCTCGTCGATGGTGTTGGCTTGGTCTGCTTTGAAGTAAAAGTCCCGCAGCAATGAACTGAGTAGGATACACTCTAAATACGTATTTGTTTTATTTTCTTATTTTTTGGTGGAGGTGCCGGGTATTCGAATTTGGCAACTGTCTAGACTCTAGGGGCTAACCAACCCCTCCTTACCCTCTCCACTCACCGGGTCACCAGAACATTCTCCATCATCCTGGAGCAAAGTACGACTGCCAACTGGAAGGTATTATCGTAAGACGTGACAGACAGACAGACAGACAGACAGACAGACAGACAGACAGACAGACAGACAGACAGACAGACAGACAGACAGACAGACAGACAGACAGACAGACAGACAGACAGACAGACAGACAGACAGACGACAGACAGACAGACGGATGGGCCGACCGACATGTCCAGTGGGGCAGGGTGCCCACTGCGAATGTGGAGACAGACAAGACCCTTCTCACTTTCTAGTCTGACCAGAGATGGGGAATTGCTGTAACCAAGACGATTTAATACAGGCAAATGAGAGGGCCATAGATGCCGCTGTTTTTTGGGGGTGGACGTATTTGATACGGAAACGGAAATTCATTCATTTAATTATGGGATCTTCGCTCTAACTTTCCCTCCAACAGTAATATTTTGCAACGGTTTTCAGCCATAAATTCGTAGAATAAAGCGTTTTATTGTTGGTAGTCATGGCATTAAAAAAATATGTTTGCTATTAGATTTCTTTTTGGTAAGTATTTTTGTTAGTATTAAATAATTGTTAGTATTGTTAGTATTTCTTTAGTAGTAAGTTTTTCATAAGAGTATTTCTGAGTAGGGTATCTAGATGCAATCTTAACCTCCGTTTACTCCAAAAGCAAAACTTCAGGAACGCATATCTTATCTTATCTTTGGTTTACTTAGATAGAGCTTTGAAATTTTCAGAAAATGCCGAGCATATTGTTTGCACTTAACAGTAGGTGTAATAAAAAATAAACGTATAAAAAATAACACTAAAAAATCGTGTTTTAAAAATATTGATCTGTGCAAAAAAATTCACATCAAGGATAGCTGTAATAATCATATTTTTGTAGAAATCAGGTTGTATGGAATATATAAGGCTTTACTAGCCTCAATCCCGCCTTAATAAACACTTAAATCAATCAATCAATTTACAAATTTAACAGATAATGAAAATTCACTTCCCACTGTGTGTAGTTGACACACTTATCTCGATGTAAAATATTTCAAGTCTCTATGACGAAAGGGTATGGAGCAATGTGCATAAAACAATTGTTTGTATTGTCTTCGTATACATATTTTTATTGGTATTAAAATTAATACGATATATCTTCCACGCTATTGCAACAGGAAACAATCACACAAGGACATAGAATAGTGAACAATAAAAACTAAAATTACTTGTAATTAGAATTTACATTAATTTAAATACAAATATAATCCCGCAATCTATAAAAATAAGTTACTTTGTTAATAATTATAACAACAAACAATAACAAAATGGGACTTCAATTGCATCAAACTACATAATATGAAACATGAATCATTTTTTATACCTTGCAAAATATGTAAGTGTGTTTGCATTTACTTTTTCTAACAGAACGTATTTACTCCCATGTACACAAGTGCACATTTAAATAATAAGTATGTGTGTTCTACCTTAGTAATAATAAAGAATTGATCAGGATATTGACCATATTGTCATTTCTTATTTTGTTGATAAGGTAAATTTTGGATTGGTGTTTTAAATACACCACGTTTGGGTACACGTACCCCGGAAGATTCGCCTATCGTCTCAATATCCACGCACCTATTGATCAACTCGGCTAGAAATCATATTCTCCACGCCCACCTTCCAGCTTCCTACTAGCAACTTCTTATATTCTGTCCACCCCTACGTTTCAATGAGGCTACGATAATACTGTTTATTTATAGGGGTGTGCAAGCACCAGACATTTCTAGCCAAGTCAAGTATTTGCCACTATTTGCCGATTGGCTCTAGCTCGAGTATTTGCAACTCGAAATCGAGTATCAAAAAAACTGAATTTTTTTTGGGGGGAGGTCCGGCATTAAACGCGAGTAAAAATTTAAAACATCTTTAAGCTTTTTTGGCGCACCTTACCAACTCTTTTGGGCCTTAAAGACCGGGAGCCGAACCTTTGGGAAAAAGTTTCGTTCAACCCAGTTAACATCTAAAATCTGATTGCCCCGTGGTAGTATAACCTTTTGAAACTCTTAGGGGGATGTCACTTCGAATTGTGGTAAACTTTTTTTTTTTAGCCCTTTTTTGTTTTTGGATGGGGCGACATAAAAAAGCTTAGTGGGTACTATCTTAAAAGTACATACCCCGTGACACATTAAAACCGTTTTTTTTTCTTACACCGATTTGTAGGTAATTGTATTTTTTTAATTACTTTTTAAAACCTATTTCAAAAAGTCATAATATTCATTTTTAAAAAAATCAGATATGGCGAAAATAGTGAAAATTATTTTACTAAAATGTAATTCAAGCTAATTTCAAAAATTTTTTGGGGGGCATTAGCGTATGTTTTTTTACATATTGGGGTTTATAAAACTATTCATGGAAAACATAAAAAAAAAAATACGGATTATTGTCTTTTGAGTATAAAAGCTTTGAAGGCTGAGCTTTTCAGTGATTGTATGCTATTTTTCATGGTTTTCCCCCAACTTCTTTTTGTCTTTGTAGTATAGAAAAAACCTTTTTTAAGTAGTTCTTAAAAAAAATACAAGCAAAGGGTAAAAAATAATGATATTAAAAATGCATTTAAAGTATTTGCGAATAGTCATTTTTGGAAAATTTTTAGTTTCAAAAGTGGAAAAAAGGGAAAAGTGCGATTTTCACGTGACAAAATTTTTTTGTGACACTTGTATTCTTGGAAAGTTAAAATTTAAAATTTTTGAAGGTTCTTGGGAAAATTTAAACTAATTCGGAGAGTTATTTGTCTGGCCCCCAAAGAATTAACCAGACATGTTCAAAAAATCAAAACGTCCGAGGAAAAAGGGGCAAAAATATTTTATTGGGGTTTAAAAAAACAAAAAAATTTGGAAAATTCTTTTTTACCTAATGAACAATAAATTTTATATTACAAAGAAATTTTACTCCCTTAATCACTGGAGGTCAAAAAATTAAAACTTTATAAAAACAAATTTTTCTTAATTTTTTTTTTTTTTTTGGGGTCGTTTTTAAACCAATTTTTTGTTTTTATGTAATTATTCCAAAAAAATTTCAATTTTTTAAAAAAATTTAAAAATTAATATTAAAAATTTTTGTCAATTTTAAAAAAAATCTAAATTTGAAAATTTTTTTTGAACAATTTCATGATTAAACCCAAAAAATTAGATTAAAAAAGACTCCAAAAAATAATTTTTACATAAAAAATTTATTTTTATAAAAATTTTAAGTTTTTGTCCTCCATTGGTTAATGGGGTAAAAACTTCATTGGTATCATAGCAATTATTGTTTTTTTCGGTCATAAAGTACCTTTTTCCCAATTTTTTAGCTTTGACCTCCATGAAATATTGTTGCACCATTTCCCCCGGGCGTTTTTGATTTTTTTAACATCTGCGTTAAATTTTTTTTGCTGTCCATGACAAATGCTGCTCCGAGTTAATTAAATTTTCAGAGAACCTTCAAAAACTTTAATTTTTAAATTTCCAAGAACATAATGCCAGCAAAATAAATTTGTCGCATGAAAATCGTATTTTTCCCTTTTTTCCATTTTTAAAATTGAAATTCCAAAAAATCGACTATTCTGCAAAAATTTTTAAAATCTCATTTTTAAATCATAAATTTTTACCTTTTTGCATTGTATTTTTTGTTGGAACATTTTAAAAATGTTTTTCTATACTAGAAAATGAAAAAATGAAGTTGGATAAAAAATCATAGTTGAATAGGTAAAATCCCTAAAAATGCTCAGTCTTCAACGCTTATGTACTAAAATGTCAAACCCATATTTTTTATATAGTTGCCATGAGTTTTTTTTATAAACCCTAATAATTTTAAAAAATATAGCACTAACTGCCAAATAATTTGTGAACTTATGCTTAATCACATTTTAGTAAAATTATTTACCTATTTTCGCCATATTGCATTTTTTAACAATGAAATCATATGACTATTAAAAATTGGTTTAAACAATAAAAAAAACATACAAATTACCTCAAATCGGTGTAAAAAAAAATAAAATCGGTTAAATGTGTACGGGCTAGTACTTTTAAATAGTACCGAGTAAACTTTTCAATGATCGCACATCCAAAAACAAAGGCTGCTAAAAAAATTATACCCATTCGAGTGACATCCTCCCCAGAATTTTTAAAATGGATACTACCACGTTCGTCAGATTTGAGATGTTAAGGGGTTGAAACCCAATTTGTTTAAAATCGGTCCACAGGGGAAATTTCTCTTGGGTATAATCTAGCTCCAGTCTTTTTTTTCACATTTTTTTATCTTCTAACACTTTGAACTTTTTTGCACAAAAACAAAAATTTTAAAAACTTATCATTTTTTGCAGCCCAACATCAAAAATTGAATGATTTATTATTCCTACCCACCCCCCAAACAAATTTTATTTAAAATTTTCTACCAGGAACAAAGAAAACTTCTTGATTAAAGAATTCATTACAAAAGGGGGTCGACATCTGAATGTTAAGGGTTGGACGTTTTTTTTTCGTCTTGGAAAGGGACTTGATTTTTTCCTATTTTACCACTTTTGGGAAACTAAACAAGTAGCCTAAAATTTATGTTCCTTTTTATTATACTTTTTTAAAATTACTTTTAATAGAAAAAAGGGTACAATCTTGCAAAGTAAGGTTACTCCCCTTTAAATCTTTTCTGTGTAGGACCACAAGGATCAATATTAGGACCCATCTTATTAATTTTATGTTCATAGATGATATTATATTCTACCATCTTATGGACAGTATACAGTTGGTGTAGATGTTGAAGAGATCTTGAGACCTCTTGGTCTGAAGAGGATGGTTGCTTGGTTTATAACTGTGGCACTAAGGACGAGTACGGTCTACTCAAAAGAGGGAGCGAAGCTACTTAACCAACAGATCGTCGAAGAAAAAATTATAATAATTCACTGTGAGCTGACCATTTTGGTGGCGGCGCCTTGTAAGTGTAGCCAATGATATTGAACATCTATAGTAGGCTAGATCCCCAGTCATTGGTCCACTGGCGTGTCAATTAGAAGCCATCTTGAATATAGGTCAGTTTGTATGTTAAAGTAGGTTGTAGCGATTTGTAGCCCAAACATTTTTCAAGATGGCTGTCAGATTGACAGGAGAGCATATTAGCCATTAACACCAAATGATTACTAAATTCCCATGCAATAATTTCTTATTGTTTCTGTTTGTGCATTCCCATGCTGCAAAAGCAAAAACCATATCAAAACAATCCAGAAAAATACTTAATCGCATTTAAAACATAATGTCAAGCATAATTAATTGAAGCGCCAAATCGCCATCTTGAATAGATCAATGTAGTACGTTCGCGCTTATGCGGACGTATTGGAGACTGTCAATCTAGCCTATTATAGATGTTAAATATCATTGAGTTCAGCACTAAAACCAAGTGCGCGTACAGCAACGGGTAGGTGCCGGTTTTCCCGCGACGTCGTTGCACTCGACAGTTGACAGTCGGGACTTCACCAGACATTAGCACGGATGCGTCATCCTCGTCCACGAGACACGCTCGTTCAAGGGCGGGGAACTACGACGACCTAGTGTTTACACTGGGATCTACTCGCTAATTAGTTATGACGTCGTGACTGGAGCTTAATGTGCTGTGTTACGCATGGTAATAACAGACAATAATAGAAGAAAAACCAGTACGGATTAAGGGCAATCCCTAGACCCAAATATGATTTCTAGAATGCAGTAAAGACGTCTGAAAAGTAAGTAGAATGTAAGAGGGGCTTAATAAAAGAGCGGATTATTTTGTTGAAATTTTTTTGACGGGACATAACCTCAGATTCAACAATTATATTCAAATTACTGGAATCAGTTATTCAAGTTCAAAATTGAATTTTGAGTAGCGGTTTTTTGTACATTGTTTCTACACTCCTTTATCTACAACCTAAATATAAGGATTTTTGGTGTTATATGGGTTGTTGCGTTGCACTTTTTTTTTCGCCTGCCGGTACAATTTCAAATTTTGCACCGTTTAACGAAAAAAATCGTGCAACGCCTGAAACCATATATAAAACCAATTATTCGTTAGGCCCCTATATTTAGATTGTAGATAAAGGAGTGTAGAAACAATATACAAAAAACCGCTGCTCAAAATTCAATTTTGAACTTGAACAACTGATCCAGTAATTTGAATATAATTGTTTCTTAATTAATTAATTCTGAGATTATATCCCATTAAAAAAAAAATAAAAAAAAAATCCGATCTTATATAAACCCCTCTTACATTCTATTAACTTTTCAGACGTCTTTACTGCATTCTTTACGAATCATATTTGGGTCTAGGGATTGCCCTTAAGGAACCGCTGTAGGGTAACACATCAATGTGCAGGGCGCGAACCTCTCAGGCCCAGATTCCTGTACATTCTACCCCTAACCCGTAGCCCCGACAGCAAGAAGTATATGATCGGTATCCTTGGAAGGTAACCCCTGCAGGATTGTACAGGAATACGGTTATTACCTCTAGACTCTCCGAGCCCAAGGGGGGTTCAAGTCTGGTTTGAGGGCAGGATAGAGGAGCCCTGCTCTCTGGTGAGATGTGCCCGAGTAGTGTCATTCATGATGGCACTATTTTATTTTATACTATTGATATTGATTGATGATCAACTCAATTTCTATCGATATTTTCGTTCTATAATCTTCGATAATTGGTTTGTCACTATCGATCCCAGTGTATCCTAGACCTTCCACCGACAGTGTTGGCTCTGATTCGGGTTCAAGTCCTGTCGAGACCGGCAATCCTGACTGAAGGTTTTCCTCAGACGTTTAATGAGAATGCAAGGGATTAAGTCTCGGACTTCCCTTCACAGTTATCCAAACTCCAAAATACCTAGTTAGGCACCTGAAGAGGGGCGCATGAATTGCACCCTGGGCTGGTATCCCACTAAAAGTTCTTATTATTAGCCCCTCCTACATGGTAGGCCATTTCTTAGGTAGGGTAGGTAGGGTAGGGTAGGGAAGGAATGTGTGAAGAAGACTCTTTGCATCAGCATCTGACTGAAGAGACCCTCGTGGCAGCTTCAGTCAGGATGTTCGGTGGTGGGAATCGACTGGAGACCGCTCGGAGACGACTCTACTTTTAGTACTCACTACTAACTACTAATTACTAGTTACAATTAGTACTAACTACTAACTACTAGGTCACGTGGAGCTGAAAGAAAGCACGGTAAAAAATGTTTACGTAACATCTGGCATTTCGCGCGTTTTCAATGTCTGTATATTATTAAAGATCATGTGACCTTGTCGGAGTTTGTGCTCAATGTTTTTATAGGATACTAAGAACTAATCAGGCTTGAGGCTTCATTGAGACACGTTATTTAATAGTTCAAGTAAATATAAATTACCATCTGACCAATAGTGTTGACTCTGATTCAGGAGGTCCCGGATTCAAATCTCATCCTGGCCTGACTGAAGGTGTTCCCGAGAATGTGAATGCAAGGGATTGAGTCTTCCAGGTTGAGTCCCCGAATTAGAATCGCGTCTGGGTCCGGTTAGGGCCAGCGAAGTCTGGGAGCAGAATATGCCCAGAACTACTTCCGGGCAAGAATTGGGCACAAAACTTTGCTCTGATTGTCAAACTAATAGAGCCCTGCAGAAGGCTCAAGTAAACACTGGATTGTAAACGAAGGCTACATACTAAAATGCTTACTTTTGAATGCGTTTTCACAATACTTTGCCTATGTTTGGTGTATTTTTTAGAAAACAAATCGTTTGTAAATCAACTTCTAAAGGGCATACTATAGCATAGATCTAAGCTAATAAAGAACCTTGTGTAAAATAAAACGCGAACAGTCTTTAATCGTTCATCAGTGAGATGCTTTTTGCAAGAGTGTTTTTAAGACAAATGCCATGATCGAGATAGGGTTAACGAGAAGCGGGAAGTGCCTTCTTGAGCTCATTGTACAAGGCGATAAAAAGAGGAAGTCGTCGGGGAATATTCCCCTTCCCTTTGATTACCTCCCCGACGAGTCGACGACGACGACGACAATGACTACACGGGCGATGACACAAACGAAGACAACCACGACGTGGGGAACCACCAATCCCTGCCCTTGCCCTCCCCTTGACTGCTCGAGGCTTGATTTCCTTGTCCCCGGCCACCTGCCCCCGTGGCCTCCCCTTGCCTGTGCGGCCACCTGCCCCCGTGGCCTCCCCTTGCCTGTGTCTGGTCAGGGGCGTAGGAACGGGGGGGGGGGATGGGGGGGAAACTCCCCCCCACTTGTTGGCTTGACCCCCCCCACTGGGGGGTGGTATGGGTGTCATTTGTTAACTTATAGCTTTTTGGGTGATTTTAAGGATATTTTCTACAGTCGGGCTTGCAAACAAAATGGATGGTTTTTGTTAACATTTTATAGAAAGATTCAGTAAGAGACGTGATTTGCGAGATATTCATTATATTGTGTGTGAAGTGTTTTCACTCCCAAGCAGACTGTCGACCGATTTCAGTCAGGTAATCAATCTTCAATGCAATATTAGCTTCAAAATGTAACCCTTATTTACAATTAAAATTCGCCTGAAAACGTGTTTTAGGCCACCTGTCAAGGGCACCTTAAAAAAAACTCGCCTTTGGCGAAAAGGCCTCCGGCGGCTGGGGCTTCGCTCCAGACCCCGGTTTGCCCACCCAACCTCTTAGTCAACTTAAGTGTGACCCCCCCACTAAAAAAATAGTTCCTACGCCACTGTGTCTGGTTCTGACCAGCACAGGCCTGCCCGTCCCGTGTTCCCCCGCGTCTCCTCTATACGCCCCTGTCTTTACACAGGCACAATTAACTCATGCCAACACTGTCCGCTGACGGGGAGAGTGCACCTTTGTACCAACAAACACAAACAAATGTATAGATCGGAAGAATACTAGGTACGGAAGCACTCTCACATAAATTTGTAAGTGGCATTTTCGGGATAATCATCAGTCATAGGCATAATACACGAACATTTTCTACTTAGCATTATGTCTAATTGGGCGGAAAATAAGTATAATACAGAAATTATACTTGAATGAATTTATGAGGGACTTAAATAAAGGGATTTCAGTCGTTCGGAGGTGGTATGACAATGGTTGTACGGCACCCTCTCGTATTCCAGTCCAGACAGAAGCTAGATATCGGGGGCGTGGGGGATCCAGCACCTCCTGGTTGGGACATGGCATGGCATGGAGTAGAATAGATACAAGGGACCTGGGGGTTGGGGGCATGGCAGTCCCAATGACGCGAATTATGAAGTCAACTATTGTTGTACATTATTTACAGGCAAATCAGAATACTCCTTTCCCCTTTGGTATAATCTTAATTCGACGGAAGTGTTATTTTGCATTAAATTTATGATTTTCCTTTTTCTAACTGAATATTATTATGTATTTACTTGGTTTTTGGCCGCGGAAAGTAGTTTCTGGACTTATTTAATCACTTTTAGTTGCTGGAATCGGTCGTTTTGGTACTAGGTAGGCCTAGTTCAGTTGGTGCGGTCCAACTTTTCAACACAGTTTTTTCCAAAGAAAAAGAATAAAAAACAACTTCAAAAAAGAAACAAATGAAGAACTCATTATTAACGATTTATTTATACTATAATCACTCTGAAAATATACAAATTATATAGAATAACACAGATTGAATACAAACACTCGCTCATTTCACTGTCATTGATTCGCCATGTTTGGTATTTACGTCTTGATTTTACTTACTAGGCCTACCAACCTTTTTCGCTAAAATACTCCACCTACAAAACCTTCAACGTCGTTATTTTAAATATAAAGGACTTTTATTACAATAGGATTTTCGTTTAAAATAGCGACCGTTAAAGGTTTTGAAGTTTTTTTGTTACTATAACAGTAAAAACGTGATGATTCAATTTAGGATTCTTTTATTAAGTTGTTGTAAGGTTACTTGCAGTGAGTACAACATCTCAGCACGGTAGGCCTAGGCCTAAGCCGCGTCGCTCCTCGTTACTTATAACTTACTTTTGTTTATACTAGGAAAACGCTAAAGTCCCGCCGCGTTGATGGATGAGCTTTTTTAAATTTTTAGTCTGCGTGGGATATCTTTACTTTTGCAAGTGCTTTGTTGCTTTGTTTTGCTGCCCACGCATTGTAGGTGATTGTTGTCAAGTTTCTATTGTTTCTTGTCAAGTTGTTTTATTTACCGTTAAAAACTTATATTAAAAGCTTTATTTCTATAGATTCTGGCTAACTTTGTCATTTTTTTTTCAAAAGGTACTTCATTACCATAACCTTAATGTCCATGTATAATATGAACGTTGAAGCCCCACCCGTTTGGTCAGAATTGGCCCAAATGGCACGAAAATATCGCATAAAAATCAAAAAACTTATATTAAAAGCTTTATTTCTATAGATTCTGGCTAACTTTTTCAACATTTTTCTTTCAAAAGGTACTACATCACCATAACCTTAATGTCCATGTAAAATATGAACATTGTAGCCCCACCCGTTTGGTCAGAATCGGCCCAAATGTCACGAAAATATCGCACTAAAAATCGAAAAAAAATCGTAAAAGTACGCTATTCATGAGAAATATTTCTTCGATTGTACCCAAAAACAATACACCTCTAAGTTCAGAGATTTCGAAGGTCCCCTCAAATTTTCATCAAGATCGGATATACCGTTTGCCTGGTAGAGAGTTAACAAACAGACAGAAAAACAAACAAACAAAAAAAAAACAAACAAAAAAAAAAAAAAAAAAACACCCGAGCTAAATTTTTTGGGGGTCAGTGAAATTGAAGTCTTCGCTTCGCTCATCCAAAAACAGAAGCGGAAAATTATTATCAATTGGTTTCCGCGCATTTATTTTTAATTTGATTTGAAATATCAGTGTTTTGGCAAAGAAAATAAAGTAAAAAAACAAAAAATGACAATTTCGTCAAATAATCCTGTCAAATAAGAATGTTTGTAGGAAAAAATTGCGATGTCGCTGAATTTTTGCAGAGACCTTCCTTAAATGATACTTATCAACATACTAAAACTCCCCTACAATCGGACTGGAGCTTCGGCCGCCATATTGGAAAATGGCGGCCAAAAGGTGTTTGTTATCGAATATCTCCGAATTGGTTTGAGATAGACAAAATATTTCAAGGGCAAAATATTCCCCATTCAATTCCCTACAAAACAGGTGTCTTCTATAGTTTTGGTAGGGGCAACGGTTACGTCACAAAATCGTGGTTTATCTGTTGCTTATTGGAGTACCAGCTTATTTCCAAATTTTCACGCCCAACATCAAATTATGCCCGGCAAATCCGTAAGAAATCGATTTATACACAATAGGACTTTTGTACGGTGTTCGTTAAAGCTTCCATTAGCATATTTTAAAATCAGGTCTGCAAAATCGGATTTTGAATTCACCCGGAATTTGGATTTTTCCAATGTTGGCAATTCCTAAAAATGCCAAATTTTACTGTCCATTATTAAGCACTAAATAGCATTTGAGGAAAAATTATTTCTACGCACATTGAAATGAATTAAATAATGATCCGATTACAACCAAAGTTTAAATCCAATATGGCTGCTTATTCCTTATATTCACAATATGAATACTGTTTTCGTGCTGTTTTTACACTCTTTTTGTTACATAATTCACTTTGATGTTGTGGATATAAGGAATTAGCAGCCATATTGGATTTAAACTTTGGCTGTAATCGGATCATTATTTAAGTCATTTCAATGTGCGTACCAAGAATTTTTCCTCCAATGCTATTTAGTGCTTAATAATGGACAGTCAAAAAGGGCATTTTTGAGGAAATGCCAACAATGGAAAAAAACAAATTTCGGGTAAATGCAAAATTCGATTTCGCAGACCTGATTTTTTAAAATACTAATGTAAGCTTTCATGAACCCCGTACAAAAGTCCTTTTGTATTTAAATCGATTTCTTACGGATTTACCGGGCATTGTTTGATGCTGGGCGTGAAAATTTGGAAATAAGCTGGTACTCCAATGAGCAACATATAAACCACGAATTTGTGACGTAACCGTTGCCCCTACCAAAACTATAAAAGACACCTGTTTTGTAGGGAATTAAATGGGGAATATTTTTGCCATTGAGATATTTTGTCTATCTCAAACCAATTTGGAGATATTCGATAACAAACACCTTTTGGCTGCCATTTTCCAATATGGCGGCCGAAGCTCCAGTCCGATTGTAGGGGAGTTTTAGTATGTTGATTAGTATTATATAAGGAAAGTCTCTGCAAAAATTCAGCGACATCGCAATTTTTTCCTCCAAACGTCAATATACGATCTTATTTGACAGGATTAAAACTAGTAGAGTTCCTAACCTTTCGATGGATGAGCGTAGCGAGTGTAGCGAGCGAAGCGAAAACTTCAGTTTCACTGACCCCTCAAAAAATTTAGCTCCAATGTTTTTTTGTTTGTTTTTTTGTCTGTTTGTTCGCACGATTCCGGGGAAACGGCATAAGCGATCTTGATGAAAATTGAAGGGGACCTTCGAAATCTCTGAAATTAAACGTGCCACGTTTTTGGGTACAATCTAAGAAATATTTCTCATGAATATCGCACTTTTACGATTTTTTTCAATTTTTAGTGCGATATTTTAGTGACATTTGGGCCGATTATGACCAAACGGGTGGGGCTACAAAGTTCGTATTTTACATGGACATTAAGGTTATGGTGATGTAGTACCTTGTAAAAAAAAACGTTGCAAAAGGTAACCAGAACCCATAAAATAAACGTACTTTTACGATTTTTTTCGATTTTTAGTGCGATATTTTCGTGACATTTGGGCCGATTCTGATCAAACGGGTGGGGCTACAACGTTCATATTTCACATAGACATTAAGGTTATGGTGATGTAGTACCTTTTGAAAGAAAAAGTTGAAAAAGTTAGTCGGAATCCATAAAATAAAGGTTTAAATATGATTTTTTTTAGAAACTCGACAACAAGACAAGACAAAGACAAGAGAATGTTTTTTTAAGAGCTTGATATGTATGTCTGTTTCATCATGTTTGATATGTATTTTATTATTGTTGTATATAATTCTTAGGATGGGTGTACAATGTCTCAAATGGATCTTCGGTCTGCTATTAGCATCCATCCGTATGTTTATTATATAATATGTAATGAATGTACGGAATAAACACATAATAATAATAATAATAAATAATAACAATCGCCTACAATGCATTCACAAAGCACTTGCAAAGGAAATGTGGTCCCACGCAAACTAAAAACTTACAAAAACGCTCATCCATCAACGCGGCGGGACATGTACACTGTTAAAAAATGTCTGAATTTAAATATACACTGAAAAGTTAAAATAAATAAATGGTAGTAGTGGTGTTATGAATAACAATAATGTACTACTTTTCTCTATTCAATTTACTATGTGCGCATAAAATTATTACTACATAATATAATAGTAAATTAAAGTATAGGCCTAGGTGATATTTAATAATACACTGACGTATATTTAGATGGAATAAATAATTTAAATTTAAGGATGCACTTTATTTAAATAATTCAACCAATGGGTACATAAAATTAAATCCCTGGCATTGAATTTTATCATATTGTTTATCAAAATTATTAAGACCTACACTGCAGATATTAAATAAATATCCATGTAGTTTGATTTCATGTGACAAATTGTTTATTCTATTACAACAGTGGAGTGAAGATGTTAAATTAGACCCAGGACAATGATTATTCAATCATATTGTTTATCAAAATTAGGACCTACACTGTAGATTTACAATAAATATTCACAACGGTATGGGGTAAATAAAAAATTGGATAGCGTAGCCCTAGGCCAAATACTGTTAATAATATTGATATTATTTTTTCGATTGGTCTAGATGGTACTGCACTTGATCTAAGATAGGACATTGTCCTACGAGAGTTTTGTAATTATCAAATTCATTCATTTATAAATTCATTTATAAATATTTATTCAAATTATTTCAGATGCAAGTTTTTCGCGCTATATGTGGTACTGGTCAGGGTCCACTAGATACTTATGCTAAGCTGCTGTAAGTTGGGTCTTCTCACCTGATGTAAACAAACCACCATCTTATATCCCTGCGTGTGTTTTAAAAATAATCTGGAGCGCTCCGAACACGCTCTGTAATATTATCCGTAGCAGAATGTGATATGTTTTTGTTTTGTTTTGACAGATCATGGACAGCAAAGATTGGGCATTGTGGATTATTATCAATACTACCATTGATATTAGGCCTACCTTTGTGTTTAGAATGTAGTTACAACTCCACGATAAAAGATTGTATGTGCATAAGCCTAGGCTAGGCCCTCGTCTTTGACATTGTGTGGTTTTTTTCATAGACAAAGGCCTAGACCTTGTAGAAGTCGTCGTAGAGCATAGGTCTCGCGTTCTTAGGCTTAGGGCTAGGCCCTAGAAAGATCAGATTCAAGTTCAAGTTTGCCTCATGAGGTTTTGGTTTAAAGGCCTACATGTGCAATAGGCCTATGGCTTGGACTCATCTTTATCTTACCAACCACATCATCAATGCTAATAGGCCTTATGCCTACCGGTATCTGGACAGTTTGCCTCGGATCCTAATATCCATTATGAAAATTGACATATGAAGTTGAAAGATATGAAAATTATTTACATCATAATGTTACCTGCCAACATAAGAATCAAAGATTATATAGGTGGTAGCCTATTTATGTATTTATTGCATTCAAATGTACAACCGACTTTTGAAATTGACGTCCAGCTGCAGTCTGCTATTTGTTTACAAAATCTCTGTAAGGTCCATTGGATAATGTGTACGCGCACTCAGTAGACACATTATCAAGTAGGCCTTGACTTAGGGAACTAAGATGGCGCTTATACATTGTGGAAGTACAAGCGAAGACCCACCTTACAGCAGCTGTTAGGTATCTAGTGGACCCTGGTACTGGTAGGCATACCACACAAAACGATCTGAATTTTCAGTTACGATGTTGGTTAAAATGCAATAAAGATGTCTGTCGGCGGGGCGTGGGCGTACCATGCGTTATGTGTAGGCGCCACACACTGTGCCTTTATATTTTATTAAATAGCCCTTT
This sequence comes from Sweltsa coloradensis, assembly GCA_024449915.1. Classification (NCBI taxonomy): domain Eukaryota; kingdom Metazoa; phylum Arthropoda; class Insecta; order Plecoptera; family Chloroperlidae; genus Sweltsa; species Sweltsa coloradensis. Next base: position 64,639 of record JAMZAV010002468.1, read on the forward strand.
ACGGTGCTAGGGCCTTGGCCTTCTAGGTATGTATAGCAACTAGCACAGAGTCGCTAAATAAAGACTAAATTTAATTCAATTTCATTAGGCCAATGGGATTTGTTATGGGCACCAAGTCACCAACACTAGGCCTAGGCCCTAGGCCTAGGTGAGTTCTCAGTTTGCACAAACAAAGTTCTAGCTTTGTGTAGGCTATTCAATGGCCTAGCCTATGTGTATTTAATATGGCCTAGCCTAGCCTTTGTATATTTAATAACCCTTTCCAAATTCAATGGCCTAGGCTTCGCCGTTTTCATTACTGGCGTTAGGCCTAGGGTAGGCCTAGGCTTAGGGTTGCCAACCGTCCGGAATTTCTCCGGACAGTCCTGATTTTGATGCCTTTGTCCGGAAAGAGGAATTGCCTCATTCCGGACGGCACTTTGTCCGGAATTTGTGAAAAAGTCATATTTGTACTACATTTTATTGAATTTTAGAGTAGGTATTGCAGTGAATTAGTGTTTTTTGCTCTCTAAAGTTGGTACATCAGTTGGTTTGGTAATTTGGAATAAAAGTTAGTTTCTTTCATGTAGCCGCCTTTCCGTAGTCCTACTCTTAGCTAGTCCTGCTCGTGACTGCCCTGTCCCACTACCCTTAACTTTTCGTGTATGGAGTTTTTTGAACATGTGTCCAAAAAAAAGAACTTCTGCAAGCTGCGAGAAGTGAAAAAAAGTATCCTTTCAAAAAGTAAAAGCTGCAAAAAGTAAAGCTGGCATTAACGTTCAAATAACAATGGCACTAGATGGAAACTAGTAAATGGTACCTACGGCCTACGGACCACGGTAATTATATAAATCATCATTAATTTTAGTAAATAGTTATTGGTCAACAAAATATAATAATACCTAATAATATACAAATTGGATAACGTTAAACTGGATTTCATTTTTTATAACTTTTAACCATATTTCATCTTTCCGAAATGTTTTTACGTAATAAATTAAACAAAATGCTAGAATTAAATTGTAAGCTTTGTTATTATAATTTATAATTAATGAATGAGTTGATCCCAGATTCCAATCCAACGATATATCCAAGTCATTAAATCTTTAAATTACGTATCCGGCTGTTTTGAAGGTTAAAAGGGTCCAAAAAATTTTCGCCTCCGGCGGCTGGGGCTTCGCCCCAGACCCCTTGTGTGCCCACTAAAATTCGAGCTTTGTCCGGAATTCTAGTTGACACAAGTTGGTAACCCTAGCTAGGCCTATGCATGAACTGGGGCTAAGGGCCTAGGCCTAGCCAAGTGGTTGGTTATACTTTACTAGCTAGGCATATGTTTATCTGCACGTTGTAGTCTAGGATAGCTAGGCCTAGGCATAAACAATATGATTGATTAGGTACCGGTACTTAGCTCCATGGCCCAAGCTATGGGGGACCGTAGGGCTATGACAGAAGCGCTGCAAGCAGTGCAGTTCAACAAATTCACAGTCTGCCCCTTCATTCATGCATGAAATTATGTTGTGCAAATAAATAAGGCTGTGAGACGGACGGCTAAATCACAACCCCAGGTGCGAAGCATGCACTGGACTGCCTATGGTCACCAAGCATTCTTTTGTTTTTGGTAGACTTTGCTGATTGTTTAAATTATAACACACAGCATTGATGCATCTGTTATTTTACTAAAAAACATGTATTAAATGACAATTACTACTGTTACAATATTGAATTGTGAGACAACAATTTACGGACACAAGCGTGGCTGTTCTAAGTAAACGTGTGGTAAGTGAACGTGATCGCTCGCAATGCCCTCTTTCTGTTATACGGTCTCCTAAAGGCCTAGCCTCCCTAGGCCTGAGGCTAGGCCTAGATTAGGTTATGTAGGCCTAAGCCCTCCTAGACCATAATTTGTGTACGTAGCTTGCAATCAGTGTTCAAAATTAGGAAAAACACATAGGGACCAAGCTAGCCCCCATGTTGAAGTCATAGGGGCAAAATAGCATGACACAGGGGCCAAATTTATATAGGGGAGATTGGGGTAATAAGGAATTGGGGTAATTGGGAACAAGCCCTATAATTAAGAAATTTGAAGATGTAAATTTTTATGAAAAATTGTTTGGTAAGGAACATAGTACCTAGGCCTACCTTCTTCTTTGATAATGTAATCAATTCTACTGAAAACAATAACTTTTGATTGGTGTTTTTAGGACTCTTGTAAGGTACTGCAAAAAAAGTGTAAAATGTTTCTAACAATGTTTTAAAAATCAAATTTTCCTTTCTTATAAGAATTAATTGTAGTAAAGACTGTATGCTTATTTTACTGCTTACATATGAGAGTGCCTTATTTTGATTTTTGTAATTTTTTATCTCTTTCCTCTCCTAAAAGTAGGGGGTAATTCCTATTTGCCCCAAAAACTTAATTTTTGGGGTAAAAGGGAACACCCATGAGGGGTAAATAGGAATACTAGGGGAAAATAGGAATGAGTCATATAGTGTAATGCTATATCATAGGGGTAAATGGGAACAAACATGTCTCGTCATGCAGGTAGGGTAATAAGAATCCACAATCATCAACCACTGGAAATTGAAGTAAAATTCCTAGAGCGTAGAGGTAATATCTTTGCTTGGCCCTTGAGGGATGACTTTGACATCATTCAAGAGGCAAATCTTTTCCTAGGCCCAATTAAGCTCATTGGGATCACTAAACTTAATTTAGAACCAGATCCAAAAATAATTCAATCATTTTGGGAAAAGTTTAAACACAACAAGTAGGCCCTGATGAAAATCTGGGTTAATAAATTAAATGTGAGGGAAGTGTTCCTTATTGCCCCCACTTAAAAAGTGTATATTTTTCCTATTAAACAGTAATTCATGCATAACAATTTCTATATTTGTAATTTTTCATGATACAAATACTTTTTTTAAATATTAACATCATGCTATGAGAAGCTTTGTGTAGTTTTAAGACAAAAATTACAGTTTAAAAAAAAACTTTAATGTCATGTTTTCTAGCTATAAAAAAAATACTACAATTTGCATCTGTTCTAACTTTGTCAATAAGCAAGATATCAAGATGAATTCTTTTGCTACTTAATTATACTACAAATACCTATGTTCCTATTTGCCCCATGTATTTTAATGCACCTACCTTGCTTCTTATAATGCTTGTTCCTTATTGCCCCAAAATGTTGGGGTAATAAGGAACTAATAAGGAACAATATGCGCGTGTAGAAAAAAAATCATTGCATCTAAAATAACACATGAATGCAAAATATTTAATTTTATTAAGAAAGCCAATGTTTCAATGTATCTGATACCACTAAAACATTTATAATATGTTTTTCTAGTTATATGTAAATTGAGATCATAGGTCATCTTACACAAATTTGTTCCTAATTACCCCAATCTCCCCTACATAGGCCTACGGTATATATATATATATATATGACATAATGAAATATATATATATATGACATAATGAAATTCTTTCGAGTTTCCGAGTTAAATAAGTTTTATTACCAACGTTTCGAACAGTTCTCCCTGCCCATTCTCAAGGTAACGACATACAAATTAAAAAACATTGAGTAAACAAACAAGACAATAACAAATAATATAAAAGACAAAACAAGTCACTGCAACTGCTCAGCATTACATTTAAGATCTTTGCGATGACCTTAACAGGCGTTTGGTAGGTGGAGCTTCAGGTGGCTTCTTTCTTCTCCTATCCACTCTAGCTGGAGGAACTACATTTTCCGTGGCAACTGGGGGTATTATCGGCACCACATGGCTATCACGTAGCGCCAGTTTCCAGGTGGGTGCTAGTCTTTTCGCATCATCTCGTATGTTTAAGTTATGCGGTCGTTTCTCCATTTCGACGGCTTCTCTATGGGCAGGGAGAACTGTTCGAAACGTTGGTAATAAAACTTATTTAACTCGGAAACTCGAAAGAATTTCATTATGTCACATTATATCCGAGAAAATCTACGTAAAAACATATACCTCCGACAGCAAGAGTTGACAAGAGGAAGAAAACTCAACAAGAACCCCTTGAGCCATCTACTCGTACGCTGAGGTCATCTAAAAAGTAATAGAGTGTGTTGATGTCTTCACAGTTTTTAAAATATCTGGATGTTCTGTGTTCATAATATGTTGTCATTAGTACCTATGTTTTCTAAGCTTTTTGGTTTTGTCTTTGTATCCAGTTGCAGTGTTTGTTAAGAAGTAAGGTTTTGTTTGTTTTGATATTGTTTTATGTTTTAAATTTCCTTGAAGATGGGCAGGGAGAACTGCCCGAAACGTTGGAACTAATAATAAAACCACACGGACTTCCCGAAAATTACAATGTCTGCGGACTGTGAGTTCGAGCCCGCCCAGCGACGAGGAAGCAGAGAGGCAAGCCCGGTCCTGTCATAACCTGAAGATGCTGGAGGATTATCCAGCGAAACGTTGTTTTAAAAGGTATGTACCACCACCTAACAAACACTACACGTGGACGAAAACCCCAAAACCCGATACTACATATATATATATATATATATATATATATATACATTTTGATTGACACCAAAACGGCGTTTACGTACATTTTAAGTGGGCTATTGTTGCAGGACAGCCTCTGTCAAGTCGTGCATATACGTGTGGTTACCGCACGTACCGCGTTACCGCGCCTTTTGCATCGAATGTATTAAGGTCCTGTCCATATAATTTGATAAACAGTGTCATCAACTGAATTGATTTGAAGCTTATTACGTGAGTCGTCTTTATCATGTTCAGAGCACTAAAGCCACGTTCACAAATCGCTGTTCTAATTGGTAGAGCACGTAGAAAAGCAACAATGCTCAACAAATGTCCGTAGTTTCTCATATTTTCATTTTCTTCTCTTCACATTCACAGAAAAGCCTGTTCCAAATTTCGTCGCACGGAGCTGACTTTTTATCTTTTGCCCATAGGGCCTATTTTCCAAGAAAAATATTCTTCCTGCAGTTTTTCTTTATCATCTGCAGTCGATCGTTTGAAGGTTGATGGTAGGTTATCAATGAGGACATTTAATTTGTCCACCCCATATAGTACCGTTAAAAATCATTGTCATCACTACTTGGCAAGTTAGGCCTAATAGGGTCAAAAATCTTGATTTTTTTAAAACTGGATTTTAGTCTCAAATCTGTAGGCCTACGTTATGTAGGCCCTATTCAATGACATTTTCACGTATTGTACTCCTGGCATTGTTAAATTGTACATCGACAAGGTCAGCTGTCAGTTTCACATTCTTATGTGTTATACTTTGTCGATTATACAACTTTTGAAACTTTTACAGTTCGGGTCCGCTGTTGGTTCAGTATGATTTTTACATGAGCATAGTCGAACCTAGCGACCAAGTGCTGTCAAATTGGCGCAAATATCAAAAGTATAGTCGCGATTCGCCCTTTGCGCATGCTAATTTCGAACACTGCTTGCAACCAGCTGATGACCAATGCTGGCGGTCAATTAGGTCTAGGGGCCGAAGAGACATTAGGAATAGCCTACCTCAAACAGCATTGTAAAAGTTGATTACTCCTACTCCTAGGCCCATTGCCAAATGCAATTTGAAATTTCAACTAAGCCCTAGCCTGGGGGCCCTTCAAAAATATTATCGACGTTTATATACTTCAAAGTTTATTTTCAACCCGAGGGTGTCTGGAAGAGATTTGTTTGCTATTTTAACCCACTTTCTGTATTACTACATAGGCCCTATATGCGAGGGCATGTCTAGGCCAAAAAGGGGTTTCCTGCTGACGCACATTTATGTACGAGTACGAGGTTTTCCACCTTCCTTTGTACGGGGTCAAAGGGGGTTACGCGAAGCGCGTTGGTGGGTAGTAGCTATGGGTTTACGTAGAAGACAAAAGTTTTACCATTGGAGGCACCATTCATACCATTCATAACACTCGCTGTACCGATAGGTCTGAAAATAGCAAACAATATTTTTTCTATAGGCGGTCTCAGTTAAGGTGGCACTCGCCGAGGGATCGCAGCACTGTCGCCCACGCACCATGCAGGGATACAAGTTTTCCTATATTTCCAGATTGGTGGTTTAGGGCCTAACTCCTATAGGCCTTTACTTCAAATGTTCCTATATTTTCAGCAATTTTGAAGCTAAATGTTCAATCTTTAAAATCATTTGTTTATCCTATTATTTTTAAATTTTAATTATTTTTGTTCATTCTCGTGTTTTTAGGCATTTCTATAGCTAAAAATATATAACAAATTCCGCTTTCGGCGATAACGGGCTATGCCACATCACCAATAATCACCATATTGCCCCTCAATATCACTGCTAATTATCAATATAGTAATATGTTAGGCCTATATGTCATTGTAGATGTTTGAATGTATTATGCAAGTTAATTTTATCTAGAGCTCTATCTATTGCCTTTACCTTTCCATTATAACCAGATGATACTGAGTCCTGGAACTACCTGCAAAATATATTCCAGCCCCTGCTTTGCTCACTCCTGGTGTTGCTGAACCATCCATGTAAATGTGCCACCACTCATTCTCTGGATATTCCCTGTAGGATATATAATTACTATTTATTTCCATCTATTTTGCAATCCCAATCCCATGTGATGTACAAGCACTGGTAGGCTGTAGTGGCCATGCCATCATAACCTTTCTGGGCTATAGGCCTAGTGGTTTTCAATTTTGCCACCAGAGATTAGCTACTTTGGTTCTTAATGTGAATAGGAATCATGGTATGTAGAGCCATTAGGCCTAGGCCTATACATAAAAATAAAATTACTGGTCCAATTTTAATGATTAAAAATGATTATCAAATGGCTTTTTTGAGACTTTGTCAAAATAATACATCCATAACTGGTTTAAGGGGCTATTGGCATTACCCTAAAAAAAAATACTTTTTACTACCTACAATACACCAATACGACAGTTACAAAAATGATACCTTGTAGGCCCTAACTGTGATTTTACACGATTTTTTTTAAGTTTTTTGATCCTGAAATTGGCAAAAGTTAACGTTTTGGGTAATTTCTTAAATCGGGTCTAACCTGCAAATTGTTTGTTCCATATAGGCCTAGATACTAGAGCATCGTACCAATCTAAAATGGCCCTTTGTAACATTGTGTCTTGAAACTGTGCACAAATATACAATTGGAGATGCAAAAATATGCCTTCCAAAGTCACACCCTTTCTTGGTAATCAGAATATTTTGGTCGAACCACTTGCCAAAATTACAAAACAAAATGTAGGCCTAGCTGATTTACAGAATAGGCTGACGAGTACGTCAATAATGGTCAATATTTTTTTGGATCAACATCCTCCAAGGTCACAGGGCATCAAGACCGTCCCCATGTTATTTCTTATGGGAGATTTTTTTGCTGATGGGACCTTGCTAAAAAAATCATAGAGTGACAAGATTTTTTTCGGGCCATGGTGGACTCAATAATTTTTCAGTTAGGGCCTACTTTCTAAATTCATTACTAGTGCCGTGTTCTCCCCAGGGAAAAAAACATCAATGGTTATTCCATAAACATTGCCGGGTAATGTATTCATGGAGTAGAAACAAAAATGGGGGTCTGGGGGCTTTCCCCCGGAATTTTTTTGAGGTCATCGATTCGATTTGGTGAGTTTTTGAAGCCCTCTTAAAGATTAAAGTAGAGTAACGTACTTTTGTTGGTTTTGTGGTAAGATCATTTCAAATTTGATTGAATTGTGGTCTCGGCCTACATTATTTCTCTTTTGTATGTACAAAGATTTGCAAATTACTGTACTAGTCCTATTGCTGTTCTACAATGAGTAGACCCTACAACTTGAAAATGTGTTGTAATAGGCCCTTTTAAAGGTGATGTTATTTCTTCTAAGTAGGCCTAGTAAAGTGCTTTTATAAAGAAACTTATCTTGAAAGTTTTTTTAATCGTGTTTGGGCAAATTTCATTGTGTTACAAAACAATAATTATCGTAATACGTAGGCCCAACTAAAAAAAAAATTTAATTTTTTTTTCAAGCTATGCCGGGCGGCAATGAGTTTTAGCGGTGCGGGCCACCCGGCTAACCGGCTCTGAGGAGAATACTGTAGTGAGCCTGAATGGAATAGCTAATTTTTTTAGTTTAGCGGGTGAATACCCCTTTAAGACGACGCGGGCATTGCCAGTGTTTATCTGAGTAGCGCGCAGCTTGCGTTGTTTCTCGTCTTGTATCCATGGCAACGGGTGCTTAGCGTGGAGTGAGGCAGTCAGGGGAAGTTGCCTTGGGAGTGTGTGATCGCTCGCCGCCGCTCGGTTCGCAAGTCGACCTTCGACCATGGATGACACTGTCATATTTATGTCAACATGAAAAAAACAGACAATCTTTACAACGATTCGGCCTGGCTAGCGAGCTGGAGATTATGTTTCACGGACTCAGGTCTCGTACTGACTACTGAGCCCCTGACGTAGGCCCTACACTATTCTATTTGTAGTGAGTATTTAGCAGCTATAATTGATCAATATTCAAGACAGAATTGGGAATTTAGCAAAACTTCTTACGGTGAAGTACAGGCCGCCTAGCAACCCACACGTTGCCGTGCTGGGGGCCACCTGTTGCCATATATCCACAAATTATTCTTCGTCATAATGTTATTTGTGTGTATATTTATATGATCTTATATGATCACAGCCGCCAAACACTTTCAAGGTAAGCTGTTGGCTCCTACCCTTCTATCAATCTTTCCCCACCCAACACTAATTTTGTACTTTAACAATTCCCCATTTACTATCAACTTTGATGTGTTCCAATTTACTTAAAGCTTGATCTTTAAAAGTAGGCCTAGGTACACACCACACAAAATTGGTTGTTGTAAAATGAAATAATCCTACATTTTATTGTCTATTCAGTCAGAATTGCTGTCTGATAAAATTTACAAATTAGGCTCTAGTAGTAGAAACTAATAGGGCCTATATCCATTATTATCCATAAAGTAATTTAGTGTGTAGTATTTAATTTACCACTCGGGGGCAGAATGATTGTGTCTTGGTATTGACTGTGATTTGTTGTAGCTCTTTGATTATTACAGGTTTCATCTCCATTTCACATTTCACAAAGGTTAATTGTCACCCCAAAACCCCTCTGCTTGCTATATAAGGTGCCAGAGTGTATCAGCCCATAGTGTCTTGACTGTGTGACTCAGAAGGCTTCTTGCTCAAGATGTAAAAGAAAAAGTACGTTGAACAAGATTATCGATGTTCTCCATTTCGTTTTTTTTTTCAATTCAATAGAAATAGAATGGTTATTTCTATTTTGTAGCACTTTTCTTATTTAAAAAAATAGCTCTAATTAGCTTATCCACATAAAACATAACATGTAAAGTTTGATTAAAATTATTTCTGATGAAGATTTTTTTTTTAATTTACTAAGTTTGCCCATTTTTTGGGGGGTAAGGGTGGAACCAGAATTTTTTTGTTTTGTAAATTCATAACAAGCTAGCCAAAGTGAAATATATTTTTTTGTGTTTAGCGGATGAATAGGCCTACACCTTTAATGATATAATAATATATCCTACAAGTAACACTGCTAGAGAAATGAAACGACTCGGGCGCGCTAGTGCATGGCTGTATTGTCATGTAAGGTGACAAATTATTCACCAGCATGTGATGATGATGCTGTTAGGCCTATATAGTTTATAGTTGTTTAAAATACATCAACAAACTGGATTTTTTAAACTGGGTCCCTAGAATGAGACATATATTTGCCATCCTACTATATATTTTGATATTTTATGTTTCAAAAGCTTGCTGAAGATCAATGACGTTGGTACAAAACTGAAGAGTGTAAAAGGGGTCCCACCATCAATAAACCCAAGGATTTTAACCCTCACTTCCAAACTGAGCAAGTTTAGAGCAAGCCGTAAGCTGTAAACACACACAGCATAAGCCATACTAGAGTCCAGTAAATTCTATATATTTGTATGAGACTGATATTAATGAAATAAAAAATATTGTTGGTGAGTTAAAATCATCTCCTTCTGCAGGAGTAGATGGCATATCCAGTATTGTTTTAAAGAAATGTATCCATATGTTAGCTGCACCTCTATGTGACATTTTCAATACCTGTCTAAAAGATGGGGTCTTTCCACAAGCACTAAAAATATCCAAAATAATTCCCATACATAAAAAAGAAAGTTAACTCCTTGCAAGTAATTATCGACCAATATCTATTCTACCTGCTGTTTCAAAAATATTGGAAAGAATTATTTATAACAGATTGATAAGCGTTTTAGAAAAGCACAACATTCTAACAGAAAGACAAAATGGATTCAGAAAGGGAAAATCTACTAGTGATACAATTAGAAGATTTCTATTAAACGTAACTAGTGAAATGGATTCAAATATTGATACTCTGGGTATATTCTGTGATCTCACCAAAGATTTTGACTGTGTTGATCACAATATACTCCGCACTAAATTAGAATATTATGGAGTACGTGGTGATGCGCTAAAATTATTAAAATCATACCTAACAGACAGAATACAATGTGTAGAAATAACTAGCTAGCCAAAGTGAAATATTTTTTGATATTTTTTGAGTTAGCGGATGAATAGGCTTACACCTTTAATGATATAACATACCCTACAAGTAACACTGCTAGATAACTGAAACGGCTCAGGCGTGTAAGTGCAGGGCTGTATTGTCACGTGACGTGACAAATCATTCACTAGCACATGGTTGCCACTTTCAAGGATTTTATCCTTTTTCAGGGATTTTTAAGGTGTCAAGGATTCCAGGATTTTTGGCAAAATCTAAGGATTTCCTACCATAGTTAAAAAACCATGAAATTAATGGATTATTTTTATTTTTTAATACACCCTAAAAAGCGCTTAACAATCGGTAATAAAAACATCAGTGGCATTGGGTAATAGACCAATAGTAATAATAAACCCATAACACGATGACAAAAACTAAAACGTTGATACATATTCTAAGATAATTCAGATTCTTAGGCCTATTCTCGCATGTAATGTTATTTAAATTCTCAAAAATCAATTTGGCATAACATATTATTGTATGGAATCATGAAAATCTCGATAATTCCTTCACGTACTGGTAATAATACGCAAGATACTAAATATAGCTATTTTCAATAATAATAATAATAATAATAAAATAATAATAATAATAATAATATAATAATAATAATGTCTTTATTTCTCTGGAAGAAAAAGGCGAATTTAAGCCACAATGGCTTCTCTTACAATTGACCTTGACCTACAACCTAGGTCTTCCACATTTCGGGTGTAAAGGGCACCTTAGCCAACTAGACTATTCCAAAGTCGTTGTTAGACGAGTGAGCGAGTCATGTGTTGAGTACCCGGGAACATTTACTACATTGTTTGATAATTACTAGGAAAACGCCAGGGTTGTTGTTAGACGAGTGAGCGAGCCATGTGTAGAGTACCCGGTAACATTCCCTTTCTTCCCACTACCTAAGGCAGTGGTACTCAAACTTTTTTTCCGGAGGGCCACTTTTCAATGATTTCTCAGGATTTTTAAAGTATCTTTCAAGGAATTAAAAATAGTTACTTGGTGGCAACCCTGCACTAGCATGTGATGATGATTCTGTTAGGCCTATATATTTTATAGTTGTTTAAAGTTGTTAGGATTAAGATAAAGTAGGCTATGTATTATCTTGTGACTATGATTTTACACAAATTAGTTAGGGCCTAACTTTTTTATCCTGAAATTGGCAAAAATTGGTGTTTTGTATAATTTCTTAAATTGGTTATAACCTGAAAATTTTTGTTCCATATAGATACTAGAGCATTGTACCAATCTAAAATGACCCTTTGTAACATCGTGTCTTGAAACTGCGCACAAATATACAATCAAAAATGCAAAAATATACCTTCCAAAATCACACCCTTTCTTGGTAATCAGAATATTCTGACCGATCCACTTGCCCAAATTACTCAACAAAATATAGCGGATTTACAGAATAAGCTGACAAGTACATCAATCATGGCCAATATTTTTTTGGATCAAAATCCTCCAAGGCCACGGTGCAGAAAGATCGTCCCCATGTTATTTCTTATGGGAGATTTTTGCCAATGGGAGTAATGGGACCTAGCTCGAAAATCATCGCGTGTGACAATTTTTTTTTCGGGCTATGGTGGACCCAATAATTTTTCAGTTACTTTCTAAATTCATTACTAGTGAGCCTGAATGAAATAGCTAAAAATTTTTTAGTTTAGTGGGTGAATAGTGAATACTAGGGATGTGCGAACCCACTATTTTTACTTCGAACTCGAACTCTCCCAGTTAAAAGAACCAGACTTCGAACTTTACAAAAATTTCGAACTGTATCGAACTCGAACTCGAACCCAACTTAAAGGTATATAAAACTGTCATAATAGGTAAAAAAGTGATAAGTCTGGACCGGCACCTCCACCAAGAAAGTATATAACTTCTGGACCGGCACCTCCACCATTTTTTTTTCCATTTTTTCGTTTTTAAATTTGTACCTGTAAACTGAGAACCATTTTGTGACTTGTCAAATAATATGTGACCGCACACCACTACAAATAAGTAAAAAAAAAATTTTTTTTTCGAACTCGAACCGAACTCGAACTTAAAAAAAAGTTTGAATTTCGAACGTTCGCACATCCCTAGTGAATACCCCTTTAAGGATATTTGTTTAACAGTATGTCAGCGCCATCAATGAACAGACAGACACATGCACAGAGGCCAGATCCAGTTGAGAGACTTTGTCACTGCACTTCCTCGTTGAAGATATTTAAGTCACCTTTTCATTCAGCCTACTTTAGTGGATTATTTTGAAATTGGGTTCTTGGTGACCACCAAAATAGACGTAAATCACCAACAAATTTTTGTATTGATATCCATTGATATGCAAACAAACCAATTGAACACATTAATCATGCACTTTCACTTGTGTTCTAGGACGCAACTTGTTACGATGAAGTACAGGCCGCTCCCTCTGCCCCTAGCAACCCACACGTCGCGGTGATGGGGGCCACCTGTTGCCATATATCCACAAATTATTCTTCGTCATAAAGTTATTTGTGTGTATATTTATATGATCTTCACACAGCCGCCAAACACTTTCAAGGTAAGCTGTTGGCTCCTACCCTTCTATCAATCTTTCCCCACCCAACTCTAATTTTGTACTCTTAACAGTTCCCCATTAACTATCAACTTTGATGTGTTCCAATTAACGAAAAGCTTGTTCTTAAAAAGTAGGCCTAGGTACACACCACACAAAATTGATTGTTGTAAAATGTAATCATCCTACATTTTATTGTCTATTCAGTCAGAATTGCTGGCTGATTGAAATTACAAATTAGGCTCTAGTAGTAGAAACTAATATCCATTTATTATCTATAGGGTGTCCATTCGTCCCGTTAAAAACGGGACAGTCCCGTTTTTCAGGCACCTGTCTCGGTGTCCCGACAACTGTTCACGGGACGCTGTTTTGTCCCGTTTTTGTAAATAAACCGATTTCACGTGTAGCTCGTGGCTCGTCTGCTGTAAATTTACGGACTACGCGTATTCTGTATACACTTTTCTGCTGGCCTTGACTTTGCACGAATGAATGCGTCATCAGCAGGCGGAGTGTAGAGGGGGGGTGGGGTTGGTTGACGGCATCAGTTACACAAATTGTCCCGAGCCCCAACGAAGTTTTTGTCGTTTTGCAGCCGAGCAACATGATAAAACATAACTGTGAGTATCACAATAAATATTTAATTTGATAATTCACCCAAAACAAACCTTCCTTGGGTTCTTGCTTGCTCAGATCGTTGTAAATGCTGTCGTGAGGAAAAAATATCAACAAAATTTAAAGTGCTTGCAAGCCTACTTTGTTTGCTTATTTGTAGAACTGATTGTATTCAAACGGATAGAATATATAGTTCGCAATTCGATATTTAATTATTTTTAGCAGCAATTAAATAGTGGGGAAGCTAATTTTGATTTGAAACATATTCTTACTTCATAACCTCACTTTTACGAGATAGTTTTTTCGTCTCGTACGCGTGAGTGTGTAAAATGCCGCCGCCTAAACGTGTGTTTTCAATGACGATGTTAAGAAGGACTTTCCAGATCTTGTTAGACACGAGACTGATAATGACAAAGAGCCATTCCGTATGTAACGGACGTTACATTTTCACTACTTAACACATATATTAAGACTTGAAAATATAAGCTGTTCATATTATGGTAGCACATATCACATCACATAATTTGATTTACTGATCTGTAAAATTGCACTCCAAACATGTTAACCATCTTCAAGAAATATCACTATTTAGTGTTGTAACGGATGTTACTAATTTGGGAACTACATTTACACTAAGTGGTATTTCTACTAAAAAGTCAGGCCAGGCCCTCCAAGTAGGGTAAAAAAATAATTTTGGTATAATATGGTGATTCACAAGGAATCATGAAATACCCTCATGTCATTACATTCTGAGAAAAGTTCAAAATTGAATGTTAATTAATAAAAATAGTGTGTAACGGATGTTACAGTGCTTTGTAACGGATGTTACGAGTGACCTGAAAGCGCAGCGTTTGAAGCATTTGCTTGAAAACAAACCTTCTTTGAAAAAAAAAACAGATTGCAAGCTATTGCTTGATGAATTATGCATTACATTTTATTAAAATTAGTAACTTTTTTGAGACATAGGATGGATTTAACAAGGATGTGGCAAGACAATACAATTATCAAAAAAAAAAAAAAAAAAAAAAAAACTTTATAGAGAGAAGTCTTGGACCAAGTAAGTAGATTAGGCCTACCAATTATGTATTTTATAATAACAATATTTTGTTTAATGAGTCAGACCTTTTATTACTTTGAAATTTGTTAGGTCAGGTTAGGATTGTAGGTTTACTAGGCCCTACAGGTGGCCTACCAGGAACCTGTAGTCTAGCTAGACCCCAGCCTAGACCCATCCTAACATTTTAAGTTGTCAAGTATCATTGGTTTTCACTCAATTATTGACCAAACATTAACTAACAAATAATGTAACATCCGTTACATGTAACATCCGTTACACATTTTATTAATAGTTATGATATGTAGAAATAAACCAAAATATCCCACATGTAGATGAGTACCCTAACCTCACTTTTGGAAGTTTTGGTTTTTATCAGAATAACCTTCACTGATTTACAAGTACTTTTGTCAGTTTTGTGTTAACGGATGTTACAACAGGTAGCATTTAAATGAAATTGAGATATATTGAAACATGACTTACCTAGAAAATTGATACTGCACAGTTGACAAGTACCAGCACCTGTCTTGAGTTTATTTCCTACACCCCATCAGTCAGGGATACCATCCTCTAGTTACATTGCAACCAACTTAAGCATATTTCACTTAGTCACATCCGTGTGGCAACACACGGTGAAAACATGCTTAAAACTATGTTAGAATAATGAGATTTTTTGTTTAACTGTTTAATTTTTAAAACAGAAGTGTTGACCAAACAGTTTTTTGCTAAAATAAAATAAAAAATATTATTTTTATTTTTATTCCCAAATTCCTGCTTTTGACGGAATGGCTCCAAAGTGTTTTGTACGATCTGCAAAGCAACATTTTCTATAGTAATTATTCATTAAGGTAATCCCCCGAGTTGCCATTTTTCAGTTAAAACATGACAAAATAATTGTAGTATGGTGAAAATTTTTTTCGCCTTCGGCGAAAAGGCCTCCGGCGGCTGGGGCTTCGCCCCAGACCCCAGCTACAGCCGCCAGAAGTTTGTCCCGTTTTTTTGGTTTGAAAATCTGGACACCCTAATTATCTATAAAGTAATTTAGTTTGTAGTATTTAATTTACCACTCGGGGGAAGAATGTTTGTATCTTGGTATTGACTGTGATTTGTTGTAGCTCTTTGATTATTACAGGTTTCATCTCCATTTCACATTTCATGAAGCTTAATTGTCACCCCAAAACCCCTCTGCTTGCTGTATAAGGTGTCATAGAGTGTATCAGTTATCAGCCCACAGTGTCTTGACTGTGTGACTCAGCAGGCTTCTTGCTCAAGATGTAAAAGAAACAGTACGTTGAACAAGATTATCGATGTTCTCCATTTCGTTATTTTTCATTCAATTCGATAGAATGGTTATTTCTAGAGATGGGACGATTACGCTTCTACGATTCTACCGATTATTTGTTGAATCGGCAATGCATAGGTATACTCCCTATAATAAAGCATACACCCTGAATAATTTATGTCATGTTTATTGTTCATTACTTACATGAATACAGGTACAATTGTCTAGGCCCTTGCCTAGCATAATGTGCTCTCACCTCGCATGCCTATATCCAACAGATCAATAGACAGGCAGTCCCCTCGTCTCTAGGCTACTCACCGCCTTCTAACCTGCGCATCCGGTGCATGTGCAGGCAACATAATTATAATTTATGCCACAGGCGATTAATTGGATCGGCGATTATTCGTTCAAAATTGGCTGATTCTAATCGCGTGATTTTGAATATTCGCGCGCTTGCTAGTACGCAATCTGCCGTTTAGCGGCAAGCGCTAGCGTATGTAGAAGGCGGTGTACAGAACATTCGACCCATCGAGTAATACCTATCTATCGAACATCGAATCGAATTTTCGTACGTCATTGGCTTGTTGTCTTAGGCCTAATTTCACGTAGCCTAACCTCGCGTGTTGGAACTTAGAAGTTGTTTTGTGATATATTGTGACTTTTTTTGCATTTGGAATGCACTCTTAAAGATGTCGTCCAATAAAAAATTAAAAAGCGACGTGTGGCGTTACTTTACAGTAGATGAGGTGAACGAAAGCAAGGCAAAATGTAATTTTTGCAACTTGCTTATTTCGCGTGGAGGTTCCTGTGGCAAGTGACATACGACAACAAATCTTCACAACCATTTAAATAGATTCCACCAGCGTGATATGTACAAAGCCTGACTGCCTGAGTAATAACAGCGATAGACCCAGGCCTCCGCCTACCCCATTGGCCCATCTGCCTAGGCCTAGTCCTGATGATTTTATCACCGTTGCCCTAGGTGAGGAACTTGTTGACGACCCTGAGGCCGCGGGTCCTCTAGGCCTAGAGGATCTGCCGGTCAATGGCGTGTATCATGGCCTGTGTATAGTATGTTTAGGCCTACGTCTGCAGGCCTAGGCCTAAGTGAAGGTTCTTCCGCCTCCTCATCGGATAGCCTTAGGCCTCCTTCGGGCCTAATAGTATGGCTACTAGTCCTAGTAGTGTTTTTGTTTTTTTTAAATAATCGTTTAATAATCGGTATCGGAGCTGGTTTTTTAATAATTGTACTCGGTAATCGGATCGGCCAATTTGAAGAATCGTCCCATCTCTAGTTATTTCTGTTTTGTAGCACTTTTCTTTTTTGAAAAAATAGCTTTAATTAGCATATCCTCATAAAACATAACACGTAAAGTTTGATTGAAATTATTTCTTATAGGAGATTTTTGTGAAATTTACTAAGTTTGCCCATTTTTAAGGGGTAAGGGTGGAACCAGAATCTTTTCTTTTTGTAAATTCATAACAAGCTAACCAAAGTGAAATATATTTTTTGAGTTTAGCGGATGAATACACCTTTAATGATATAATGTACCCTACAAGTAACACTGCTAGAGAAATGAAACGACTCGGGCGCGCTAGTGCATGGCTGTATTGTCATGTAAGGTGACAAATTATTCACCAGCATGTGATGATGATGCTGTTAGGCCTATACAGTTTATAGTTGTTTAAAATACATCAACAAACTGGATTTTTTAAACTGGGTCACTAGAATGAGACGTAAATTTGCCATATAGGCTCTAGTATATATTCTGATAATTTTATGTTTCAGATGCTTGCTGAAGATCAATGACGTTAGTACAAAAGAGAAGAGAGTAAAAGGGGTCCCACCATCAATAAACCCAAGGATCTTGACCCTCACTTCCAAACTGAGCAAGTTTAAAGCAAGCCATAAGCTCTAGACTAGAGATATTCCAATGGCCAATACACTGTTACATACATTGTCATACATCTTCATACATTGTACATAATGGCCTACTGGTTACTTTTAGTTTTCCATATAAGATTTGTGATATGTCAAACACTATATGTGTTTCAAAGACAACTATTGCTAATGGTTTTATCAATAAACTTACATTCTATTTTGATTGTTGAGAAACTATAATATTCTGTCTACTGATTGTAGGCTACAAACCTTCATAGCATTGACACGTTTTATGCAATTATAGGCCGCTATCGAGTAATAGTCCCACCTCTATAGGGAACCCCAAGTCTAACGCGGGAAGCGTGTTCGGTGCATTGAAAGAGAATGTCCCTATAAGAATAGCATTGGGCTAATTTTAAAACGCTTGTATGCTTTTGAACGAGAAGTATTTAAGAAATATCATTCACACAATGTCATTAACCATTCTTTTCTGCGACTATCACATACAGTACAATATTAATACCATGTTTAGAATTTAAATGAGCTCGAGTTTAACAAGATGATGTTTGCATTTTTCATCTGCGTCGCGCGCCGATCCTCCGTGATTGGCTGTTGAATCGAAGAAACAAACATGTCGGACAGCCGAGCTCGCCGTGCACTTGGATGCTGTACGTGCAAAGCTGCTCCTCGCTAGTCGGCCGTGCGCATGCGTTGGTTCTCTCTCTCTTTTCTACCGTGCGTCTCTTTTTATTGAATCGCTCCAAAACGCGAAACATAAATGTGTTTCAACAACGTTTATTCAAATTCTGTTGCGACTTTTATAAATTAAATGAATCAAATGTGTTAAAGAATGGTGATTGACGTACTGTGAATGATATTTCTGAAATACTTCTCGTTCAAAAGATACAAGCATTTTAAAAATAGCCCAATGCTATTCTTATGGGGATATTCTCTTCCAATGCACTGAACTCGCTTCCCGCGTTAGACTTGTGGTTCCCTATAGATAGGCTACCCCAAGTGCGACGCGGGAAGCGAGTTCAGTGCATTTGCAGCGCACGGGCCCATAAGGTTTCAATGGCTCAGGATTTTTACACGCCAATATCTTTTTAAATAGAATTATTTAAGAAATCTGACATATGTTATGTGAAGCTGGCATCATTTATGAATCCAAAGCACATAGTCAAACATCGTGAAACCTTCTCAAATTTAAATAAATACGAGTTTAAGCCGAAGTGGTCTCGTACAATGTTGCCATTTTCATAGAATGAGAGGTCTCAAGCAAAACGAATAACAGAGTTGGAAGATGCACGCATGCGCATTAACCAGTTTCCGCCCATACAGCATTACGGGGGAGTATTAACAGCCAATGACAGACAAGACATACGCTTGACAACGTCTATTATAGATTTTCATCGGCGATGACGGACTGTGCGTTCCAGCACTCTTGAAACATCATCCCCATACACGTTGCATGCTACTAACTTGTACGTGACCTCTTCAGCTTAAACTCTTATTTATTTAAATTTGAGAACGTTTCACGATGCTTGACTATGTACTTTGGATTCATAAATGATGCCTGCTTCATGTAACATAAGTCAGATTTCTTAAATTATTCTATTTAAGAAGATATTGGCGTGTAAAAATTCTGAGCCATTGTAACCTTATGGGCCCGTGCGCTGCAAATGCACTGAATTCGCTTCCCGCTTCCCACTTGGGGTAGCCTATTTAGACTAGGCCTGTTCGGTATGGAGATTTTCGTACCGGTATCTCAAAATACCGGTTTAGGCGTTGGTAAATGTTCAAAATATTGATACCGTTTATTTGGTATATACCAGTTAACCGGATGTCCGGTATTTATTGGTGTACCGGTTTATACCAAACAACCAGTATAAACCGGTTAACCGGACAATCAGTTTTCACCAATATACCAGTTTGAACAGAAAAACCGGTACAACGGTATTAATCGTTTAATACCGAACAACCGGTTTATACTGATCAACCAATTCATCGATTTCGGTGCAACATTATTGCCTACATCGACGTTGCTCCTAGTAAGTCCTTCTACCTATGAAATAGACTAGATTCTCGATTAGCAGGCTACTATTATATTATTGTTTTTACATATTTGAATAAAAAACAAATCTTAGTCAGTCGTAACTAAGGGATTGACTGTCTGTCCGCCGTCGCACATGCCAAGCAAATCAGGCCCACCCTTGGATTATTCTTTACGACGTCACAGTGCACCGACGCAGACGGTGTAGTCAATGGCCATAACATAGCATAATATAACGCACACTCACAGTGCATTGCATTTTGTCATTATTCTATGATCGTTGGTAGCCGTTGGTATGCTGATGCACATTGCTAGTGATACCGTTTTATTGATTTCCAATTCAACTGGTAACACGGTATATCGGTTTACCGGTGTAAGCCGACAATCGGTATAGGCCTACCTAACCTGTTCACACCAAAAACTGGCGTGCTAGAATAACCGGTCATACCGAAAATCGGTACACCGGTTCATACCGAAACACAATTTACGGGTTTATACCAAAAAACCGGTATGATACCGGTTTTCACCAAAAACCGATGTACCTGTTAAACTGGTTTATACCAAAATACCAGTTATTACCGGAAACCGGTTATTTAGCAACTTGTATACCTTTTTTTTTATACAAAATAACCGGTTATTTAACCGGTATACCGAATTACCGAACAGGTCTAATTTAGACCTCTCAAATTCGATTGAGTATGTTCCTTTTTTGTTTGTTTTTTTTTGTTTAATACTTTTTCAAACTGGATGTGCATAATAGTCGCACCCCACATTTTTTACTAGATGTTTTTATATATACTTGCGGCCTATGTTCACATAAGGCTGAGTGTCGCCGGTTCTACTACCAAAACCGAATTTGTTACACATGGCATTTCCTCAAGAATATTCTGCACCTTCTCATCAACTAAATATTTTTTTTGTACAACGTATAATTTTGATTTGAATGTTTTGACACTTTTAAACAAAATTATAGGTACATGATACATAAATAAAAATTGATGGCGAGAAAGAGCAGATAATTCTCAAGATAATGCTGTATCAGTGTATCGTAAACGTGTGTTTGACAATTGATTATGCTTAGAAAACAATTTTAGATTCTTGTGGCAATGTGTTTCGGCGTTAGAATACTGTTTATGCGAGTATAGTTCCGGGTAATATTTGAATAATTGTCGAGTCAAAAATTGGGGTCGGCCAATTATTTATGAAGCACATTTATCAATAGTATTTAGTCAATTCTTTTAAAATCTAGAGTGGTCCAAAAAAGGTCTGATCTTTACGAAGGGCGACTATAAGCATAAAACTGGAGCGACATTCGCCTTAAATCAACAAGCGACTTAGCCTTCCGTTCTCCACCTTGGCTATGAATAACATGTCAGCAACTTTACTTTTTACGATTTTCACAGCATCAAAATATATGCATTCAACTTATTTTATTGTCAAGTTAATTGGATGTTTGACATTCATTTAGGTATGGTACTATAATTGATGAGCGAGGAGAGCGAAAAGATTCGACATTTCACGTACACTGGGACAAAAATCGAAATTTTTTTTTTTTTTTCCTGATCTTTTTTGGGTTGTGGTATATTTGAAATTGTCGAGTTCAAAAGTGGGGTGCGGCCATTATGTGAAGCCATTTATCAATAGTATTTGTAGCCAACTCTTTAAAATCTGAGTGGCCAAAATAAGGGTGCGGCCTTTACTCGAGGGCGGCCTATAAGCGAGTAAATACGGTAGGCGACATTCGGCCTTAAATACATCGCTTTCCTCCTCCGTCCTCTCCACCCTTGCTATAAATCCAACTGTCAGCAACTTTACTTTTTAGTTTTCAGCATCAAAATAATATGCATTCAAACTTTTATTGCATATTGTTTGACATGGCAGTGTGTGACATTCATCTTCGGTATGGAACCTCATAATTGGATGAGCGTAGCGAGCGAAGCGAAGATTCCATTTCACTACACTGGAGAAAAAAATCCGGAATGTTTTTTTTTTTTTTTTCTTTCTTTCTTTTTTTGTATTTTTGTGTGTCTGTGAACACGATTCCGGCTAAACCATAACTCCAATTGAGATGAAATTTTATGGAGGTCTATGAAATCTCTGAACGAAGAACTGCACGGAGGGAAAAATCGATTGAAAAATTATTTCTCATGAAAATCGCAATTTTACGATTTTTTTCGATTTTTAAATAAATTCTTCGACTTATAACATCTACATGCTTTATCCGATTGTAGTGATTTTTTCACAGAACCTTAATTTTATGAATTAATATATTCATGTGAAATTTGAGTGCAATCGAAAAATTATCTATTAAAAAAATCACAATTTTATGCTTTTTTCGTTCAAAAAAAAATACGCTCATCCATCAACGCGGCGGGACTAAAGCGTTTTCCTAGTAGTAATTAGAATTTGAGATGAGAATATCTTGTTGTGGTGTGTTGTTGATATGTGTAGTAGTATCCTAGATGTTTGGTATGGGCCTAGTATTTTTATTTTTCATGTGTTGTATAATATTGTAGGATTATCGTTGATTATCATAGAACCAGTGGCGTAACTAGCCTTTGTTTTTTGTGGGGGGTGAACATTTTTATAACCACAAACATTACCTATGTGTCCTGGTATAATGGGGGTCTTGGCACTAGTTGGGGGGGGGGCAACTAGTGAGGGTCAGCAGTGACGGCTTTTCAACCCATTATCAGGTGTGCAGTGGTGTCATCAAAAATTAATTTATGGGCGTACGGTCTTTCGTGAGTAAAGAGCATGATTTAGTACAATGAGGGGTCTGGGGGGGAAGGCCCTTCAGCTATTGCGGGTCCGGGGCGCACAGCACTAGAAAGTTTTCGATTATAGAATGTGATTGGAGGATTTTAACAAGTTTTAGGCATGTTTTTAAATCATTTCGTTAGTGGTTTTGTTACGGTTGTTTGTATTTTGTTACTAATAATTGGTGTGATGGCAAAATTAGATTATGTGCTTGACTTGACATTGGATTTCCTCATTTATTCTACAAGAGTATAATAATATACAGCGTATATACCCTATACCCTGATTTGTATTTTATTTTACGTTTACTGAAGAACGGTATATAATATTGTGTTTTAGGTTTACGCCGTATAATCGTATGACACTACTGCAGGTTTGCAATTGATTGGTGGGAAGCTTTAACAAGTAGACTACATCATGGGAGTTTGGGGGCACAACCTTCGGGAACATTTTGTTCAAGGTAGTTTGATTTTGCTCAATTTAGCTTGTTATGAAAATAATTTCAAATTTTTCTCTTATTTAGGAATTGCTATTTTGATTTGATTTTCGTGGTGCCGAATACACCAAAGATGTCGGCTATGTGGAGGCTGCACTGACACTTGCGTGTTACTTAGTTGGAGCAATCGTGGTTCAATGCGTTTCACCATTATTTTTAGACTACTCAGTACTTGTGTGAGTTTTAAAAATACATCATAGAAGATACCTTAAAGTAGAGAATAATTGACTCGTATGATGTGGGCTCTTCATACATTTTCTAAAATCTAGGAAAACGCTAAAGTCCCGTCGCGGTGTTGAGCGAGCACCGGTACGTGCAACACGACCCGAGTACGACATTCCCATAATGTTACATACGAATAAGTCTTTAAGGTCTTGACCGATATAGCTGAAAATTTGTAAAATAGGAGAGAATGTTGTACTTATTGACCCTGCAAAATTTCATAACGATGGGAACATTTTTTTTTTAAATTTTTTTTATAACGAACGATCGGATTTTGTTCAAAAACTATACAGGTTCTATAGGTGGTATGTACATGTGTGCAAAATTTCAGGTCGATCAGAGAAACGGTGCGACCTGTACAGAAGCAGTAACAGAAAAAGAAAAAAAAGACATTCTAGCCTTAAGAGTGAAGTGGAGACACTCGCTCAATAAGTTTTACTCATACCCTACTAAATAAATTTTGGGTTTGTTGTTGTTATTTTTCCTGACAAATCAGGTTTGCAACTGTTACACCGTAAAAACGTCTGGGGCGCTAGACTTTTTAAATTTTTAACATTGCAAATGGTGTTTCGTCATGTTTCGTCGATAATTTATAAAATTGTGAAGATTAACAGTTCTATTGTCAGTTTACAAAAACCTTGCCAAAAAATTGTGCCCCCCCTCGCCCCCTTCTGACAAAATTTGGGGGGGTGGTCTCCCCCTTGTAGTTACGCCACTACATAAAACTATCACTATCAGCCAATCAATGTTGATCAATGTTCAATCTGATTCTCCCTTTAAAATTTTGCTACTAGGAAAACGCTAAAGTCCCGTCGCGTTGTTGAGCGAGCATCTGTACGTGCAACACGACCCGAGTATAATATTCCCATAATGTTACATACCAATAAGTCTTTAACCCATTTAGTGGAGAATTAAATTTGCCAAAATTAAGTTCTTTTTCGCAATAATTTCAAAATACTAATTTTTTCCTAAGATTTTTAGTGGTTTTCAAATATTTTTTTTTCGTGTTTTTTAAGGAATTTTGGGAAATTTTTGATTTTGAATTAAAGCTTCATTTTAGGTAAAGATGTCAATTTGATGTACATTCCTAAAACAAGATTTTTACTGAATTTTTTGCATATTTTACATTTTTTGTAGCTCAAATAGTAGCAATACTACAAATAAACTAGGAAAACGCTTAAGTCCCGTCGCGTTGTTGAGCGAGCACCTGTACGTGCAACACGACCCGAGTACGACATTCCCATATGGTCGAGCGGCCAGGCGGCCGGGAGACGCTTATTTCGATGAGGTACCCCTACCGGCGGTAGAACAAGATGATATCATACTTTTTAGAAAGATTACTTCAAAATACATACGATAAGCCGTATCCGAGAAAAATCCATCTTGTTCTACATGCCGTTTTGGCGCTTTGAGTGCGTCGCGACGCTTCCGCACGGCGCTTCACTCTTTTGATCATTATTTCCAAACCAAACTGGATACATCAATAAACTTAGTACCATTGTTTAGAAGAAGAATAGCCCTTTCCAGTGAATACCCACATTAAACCATTACAAATATTTTAGAGTATTTAAATTGGCCTACAACGCAAAAATGTGACTTTTATCAATTTTACTTGGATATTCAATGCCAATTTACGAGAACATTTGAAAACATATTGTTGGTTTATCAGTCTTAAAAACATGCTGTCACATGTGTTATAATACTACAATGCACAGATAGTTATACGAAGTCGGTGAGATTGGGCATGACATGCGTTTGTTCGGCCGCGCGTCTTATTTAGTTCCGCTGTCACGCCAAGCACATTGTGAGCCGTTGTAAGCGCCAAACCTCTCATACGTTACCATTCGGCCATGTAGGTATCAACAAAAGTCTTTCTGATTTAGCGGTGTAAGTTCTATAAATGCTATCATGTCATATTTCATCTCAATTGAACATTTGGATCCGGTTTTGTCAATCGATAGCAAATGCAGGAAAAAAGCTGCATTGCAGTCTTGCATCACAAATATAATAATTTTTTTAAACAGAGCGGCTTCATTGATGTAATTTTAAGGCTATTCTACCGCGTTTTCTACTTCCAAAATATGCTACTAAGTCAAATATAGTGAATGGCTTTGAAACATGGCTATTTTAGAAAATCAAAAATAATTTTTTCCAAATTTTTCTGATCCGGTACACGGCCAATATAGCCACCTCAAAATAATTTCAAACTTCAATTCGCCAGGGCACACCATTCAACGTAGGGTGTTGTGCTTTTGTGACATTAATTTTCAACTGTTTTTCTTTGGACTGACTGAGAGAAAACAGATTTATTTTAACAATTGTCTTTCCTGCGAATTTTTTCGTTTGGCGGTACAAATCGGTAAAAAATTACGCAAAAACAAAAAAAAAAACAAGAAAGACAATTGTTAAAATAAATCTGTTTTCTCTCAGTCAGTCATAGAAAAACAGTTAAAATTAATGTCACAAAAGCACAACACGTACGTTGAATGGTGTGCCCTGGCGAATTGAAGTTTGAAATTATTTCGAGGCGGCTAATTTGGCCGTGTACCGGATCAGAAAAATTTGGAAAAAATATTTTTGGATTTTCTAAAATAGCCATGTTTCAAAGCCATTCACTATATTTTTAACTTATTAGCATATTTGGAAAATAGAAAAACGCGGTGGAATAGCCTTAAACTGAATAGTGTGGCCAACACTCCAAATAAAATTTGGAATTTAAAGACCATCTCGTTGGAAACATGCTACTGTAGCAGTACACAACGTTTATTGTTGTTTGTTCCGTGCTTTGAGATTATTTGCGTGTTTGTTATGTAAATCACGATAATATTATATTTATAGCTATGACTGGAAAACAGTATTCTCATGATTCAATCCCATATTATTGTTATAACATGATCGAACATTAATTTCATGGAGTAGATGATATCATTTTCTTAATGCAATGCCAAAATGGGAAAACTGTGTTTCAAGATTTATGTATATACGAATTGTATCTATGGATGACGAACCAAAAACTAAGTGTACTAAACTCAAGAAAGTAATCGATCAGACGCTGTCTATTCTGTGACGGCAAATTGTTAGACACTGGGTCCGTTATCGACCTGTACCAAAAATACGTATTTTACTCGTATCTGTTACCGTATAAAGATATATCTAAAAAACTGAATGTGAAATTCCACTCTTCTTGCCGTTGGGCTGTTGATTAATTATCTTGTGCTATTGAAAAAAATACACCCAGTATTATAAAGAGGTACCGGTAGGCGAGGTCGATTGCGTCGGGACCTACAGGGTTGGCTTGGTCGCTTTGACTTACTGTCCCCCACTGAAAATCAGTTATATAACTGAGTGGGTAGACTCTAATTACAATTTATTTATTATTTTAATTATATAAGTAAGAACTGTTTGGGTAAACCCGATTTATTCTACAATAGCTGATGAGTGTCGGTGAAACTTTATAAAAGGTGTCTAAGCTCGAAGAGACTGACAAGAAAACAATAATGACGAAGAACGAAACGTGGACATCAAACCTTCCAAGAGAATGGTCTTGCACCAATCTGCTGCTATACTCATTATGGAGAGTAAAAGAGATTCAGATTTCTGTACCATTTGTGACAGTATACACAAATGTGTGCAAACGTTACGTTAATGATGCTATGATTCTTTCGATGGACTTGGTGTTTGTGCCTACTTTTATCCCAAGATCCTCTTATCTCTAGCATTGTGTCATAACCTAAGCACAATCCAAATATGTAAGAACACCTCTTGCTTTAGGAGCGTTCGTGCATCATGTGTTTGGGAGAAAAACTTTTTTGCACATTTTGCATTCTCCATTGGATGTACGTAGTTATTTTTACGACAATATTCCCTGGTTTGAGATGTATGTTGCTAACTGCCAGTTAGTACTTGAAGATGACTTGTTCGTATCTCATGGATTTAATTTCTTCAACCAAGAAGAAACCATTGACGGTAAAAACCCAACTCATGACGCAGTCGTCGTGCTATATTAAAGAACTGTGGTGAGTTAAAATTCCAAATTGGCAGTAACAAAATTCTGACATCAGAAGAATCAAATATCAGATAAAGTACATTTTACTTCAATATAATAAACTCCACGCCGAACCACGAGAAATTACAGACAGAACTTTGATGAGGAGACCTATCTTTAATCACAAATCAAGTGCCTAGTTTGAAAAATGTATCGCTTATTCACCGATTTATATAGTGATATTTCAATATTCCATCATGGGGAGGCTTTTAACGCTTCAACATCATCAACATCAGTCTTCTGACGTTTTCTTCATATACACTGCACTTCTCAACCTCGGTAACGTTGCTGAGAAGATCGACCAACTCATATTATGGCCACTGCAGATCTTGCCATAAACAGCAATGAACTGAAAATCTTATGGAGTAAACCAGCTGCTCTCTCCTGTTTAGGTGGCATGCATTTGACATAGGCGTTTTTGGCCAGTATAAAATCAATGTTTGGTGATGGACGACTTACCAAGTAATAACTATACCGGGAATATATGCTGACGTGACTGCCAATCTCTTCTGCAAGGTAAACAACTAAATCGTGGTGTACCGAGTTATTAAAACGTAATGGAAGCTCTTGTGCATTTGTTTATGAAAGCAGCTCAAACCTGGTCAGAGTCCAACGACATGCCTTGGTTATATATTACCACCAAATAACAAAACATAATTGCAATCAACATGCAAGTCTATGGATGGGCATGTTTGTGTGCACTGTCAAAATATACTTGAACATGATTTGTTAAAGATGTTACTGTATTGTCATTTTCGAAAGCTGGAAGTGAATTTTCTCACACATTTAAATTTTGCTTTAACTAAAACTACGAATAAATAAATATGAAGCCCTAATGAACCCCTACTGATGATAATGCGTTTCAACTGCATGCTAAGAGGGCCAAATTTCAATGTTTGGTATGGTGTTAGAATGGTGTTAGAGCCATGTTGCAAATCCGTTATTGCAGTCATTCGACTACGGTTGGAGAACATACAACGTCTTATAATATTGTATTTTCGTCCACAAATCACACATCTTTATAGTAGTGACAAGCAGTGTGAAACAGACAAGTGCCAATGCAAACGAGCTTTGTATCAGTGCTTGTGGGTTAGTTAGTTAGTTACTGGGGTTTTAGGGCGCAAAACACGCTTGTGGGTGTGATGGAAATTGGAGAAATGTAAATAAAACTGAATGTATACAAAGCATGCAAATTATAATACTGTAAAGATTGAAAAACGCAAACTATAACGTAATGTTGTATATTTATGTAAGTAATAGCTGGAAAACAATTATTTACAGAAAATCCAAGGTAGAACACGAGAGACGGGGATTCAAAGATCTATATTACACTCTTTAGAATCCATCCATAACTAAAAATGGTTAAAATATTCTCTGAAATATCCTATGCATAAAAATAATTTAGCACAGAGACGTCTGCAACTCGAGAATGGTGAGCAAAACTTACTTATTATTGTAAAGCCTATACAGTATTAATAAAAATACCCTTCTGTATTTTAATTTTAATATTTCATTCATTTTATGGGAACATAACAAATCTTTTTGGTATCTTTATATTACATTCCAGTAAAAGCCACACAAGAATGTCATACACACTTTAACATGCCTATACGTGCTACACCCTAAATTAATATTTGACGTGACGTGTGTCAAATTTTTTTAGTAATTGATTTAAATTCTTACATATTTAATTGATTTAAAAGTTTGTTTGCCAATTTTCTCTTATAATGTGTTCTGTTCGGCGCCCGGACCTCACAGTGAACACTGCGCAACAGCGGAAGTAAATAAGACGCGCGGCCGAACAAACGCATGTCATGCACAATC
This sequence comes from Sweltsa coloradensis, assembly GCA_024449915.1. Classification (NCBI taxonomy): domain Eukaryota; kingdom Metazoa; phylum Arthropoda; class Insecta; order Plecoptera; family Chloroperlidae; genus Sweltsa; species Sweltsa coloradensis. The sequence goes on from JAMZAV010002468.1 coordinate 93,932, forward strand.
TCAGTGACTTCGTGTAACTATCTGTGCATTGTAGTATTATAACACATGTGACAGCATGTTTTTAAGACTGATAAACCAACAATATGTTTACAACTCTTCTCGTTAAGTGACATTGAATATCCAAGAAAAATTGATAAAAAGTCACATTTTTGCGTTGTAGGCCAATTAAAATACCCTGAAATATTTTTAAATAGGTTAATGTGGGTATTCACTGGAAAGAGCTATTCTTTTTCTAAACAATGGTACTAAGTTTATTAATGTATCCTGTTTGGTTTGGAAATGATGATCAAAAGAGTGAAGCGCCGTGCGGAAGCGTCGCGACGCACTCAAAGCGCCAAAACGGCATGTAGAACAAGATGGATTTTTCTCGGATACGGCTTATCGTATGTATTTTGAAGTAATCTTTCTAAAAAGTATAATATCATCTTGTTCTACCGCCGGTAGGGGTCCAACTTTCATAACTTGCCGATTGCCGCTGCACCAATAATGTTACATACCAATAAGTCTTTAAGGTCTTGACCGATTAAGCTGAAAATTTGTAAAATAGGAGATAATGTTGTACTTATTGACCCTGCAAAATTTCATAACGATCGGAACATTTTTATTTTTTTATTTTATTTTTTATTTTTTATAACCAACGATCGGATTTTGTTCAAAAACTATACAGCAACCCGCATAGGTGGTATGTACATGTGTGCAAAATTTCAGGTCGATCAGAGAAACGGTGCGACCTGTATCGAAGCAGTAACAGAAAAAAAAGACAGACATTCGAGCCATAAGAGTCAAGTGGAGACGCTCGCTCAATTACTTTTCCGGGACAAACCACATTTTTTCATTTTTAACCATTTTTGCAGATGTGTATTTTCAATTTGCTCTAAACTAGGAAAACGCTCAGTTGGACGCGTTGTTGAGCGAGCACCGGTACGTGCAACATGACCCGAGTACGACATTCCCATAAGTCCCACCACACAGTGTAGGCCTAACTGGATATTGACATTGTACACTATATACAATTCCAACATCTTTGCATTGTACTAATTCACGTCATGCCTTCTAAAGTGTGTCTTTGTATCTTCACTGCCTCCTTCATTTTTTAACATCATTTTTCGAATTATGATTACCAATAAGTCTTTAAGTTCTTGACCGATTTAGCTGAAAATTTGGAAAATAGGAGAGAATGTTGTACTTATTGACCCTGCAAAATTTCATAACGATCGGAACATTTTTATTTTTTTATTTTATTTTTTATAACCAACGATCGGATTTTGTTCAAAAACTATACAGCAACCCGCCTAGGTGGTATGTACATGTGTGCAAAATTTCAGGTCGATCAGAGAAACGGTGCGACCTGTATCGAAGCAGTAACAGAAAAAAAAAAAACGGACATTCGAGCCATAAGAGTCAAGTGGAGACGCTCGCTACGCTCGCTCAAAAAGGCACTTTTTGTCTAATCGGGATGGGGAAAAAATGTATCTATTTTTAATGCACGGAAAAAATTAAAATAATTAGGGCAAATTGAAAAAACTATCTTTTACCCTGATATAAATTTTGAAAGTTGGTGTCCATTACAATGGACAATTCCACTGAATGAGTTTTAAGGTCTTGATCGATTAACCTGAAAATTTGTAAAAAAGGAGAGAATGGAAAAAATCCACCGCCATCTAGAGGACCTTGACATAATTTCTTTGAGAAAACTATTTTAACTCTTTGATAACAAAAAATACACTGCTTCCTCGATTCTAGGTGGCAGTGCATAGTGATTCTCGTGTGACTTTTCGTTGCCATGGTAATGTTACTTTTGTTAAAATGTAATTTCTATTTTAGCTGAAAATTTGTAAAATAGGAGAGAATGTTATACTTATTGACCCCGCAAAATTTCATTACGATCGGAATATTTTTTTTATTTTTTTATTTTTTTTAATAACCAACGATCGGGTTTTGTTCAAAAACTATACAGAAACCCGCATAGGTGATATGTACATGTGTGCAAAATTTCAGGTCGATCAGAGAAACGGTGCGACCTGTATCAAAGCAGTAACAGAAAAAAAAAAAAAAACAGACATTCGAGCCATAAGAGTCAAGTGGAGACGCTTGCTACGCTCGCTCAACAATTTATTGACCAAAATGATAGTAAGCTTTCCCGCTCGCTGGAGGCTAGTGAAATTTTGGTCGGGCTAGTAAAAATCTCATTTCACTAGGCCAACAGGCGAGTATTGTTTCCAGAGTTACCAATTGCCGTTCAAAAAATCTTAATCTTTTGCATCGATATCGTAACGAGTTCCCAGTAGTTGTGTGTTACCTAGTATGGAAAATTGTTCTGAATCTAATATCATAAGAAATTTAAATTCCCAAAAAGGGAAAAAACCCCTTTCTGTACATAAAGATTTTCTGAATGTTTCAAAAATTTAATCTAGGAACTTCCAAGAGTTTATTAAAGAGAATTTCTATCACGATCAACAATTTTTAAAAATTTTGGGGTAGAATACCTAAAAACATATCTTCAATACTTTGTATGTTTTTACCAGCAGTATTTTTTACCCTTTTCCTCAATCGTGAAAAACGACTGCAAATTTTGGTAAAGGGGAAATGAATCAAACAGATGGTCAACAAAATTCTCTTCTGAGTAGGCCTACAACATCTCAGAAAAGGTTTTACTGCCCAAACCAATCAGCAAAATCAATACAGAGTGAATATAAGAATCACAAGTAACCTCATCTTTCTTCATTTAAAAACCCTCTTCATTTACTTAAAATTTCCCCAATTGCTGATGATACTTTATTACACAATTTCATAATGTTTTTTAAAATTTAAATTACAATTTTAAGAAAACTCCAAGATTTTTAAATTCATACACTCAAAAATTAATTACCATTACAATTAACGTCAAATGAATATCATTATGCTTCACATTACCCTTATAAAAAAATCATAAAATTTTTTTTGTTTAAAATTTAAATATCAAGTTCCTGAGTTTTAAACAATCATCCATCCTTTTAGAACTTCTGAAACGTTTTACGTCTCTTCGCATCCACACCTTCTAAAAAAAGACCAGTCATCAGCAATAAGAATAATTGTTTCCCTCCCATTGTAGTAGAAAAAATATCATCCATATAAAAAATAAAAAAAAGGGGCCCAAATTGACCTTTTGGGGGTATTTCACAAAATAATAATATATTGAATACTTTTGAACAAATTAATTTGCCAGATTTTAAACATTTTTCTTTTTAAAAAATAACCCGCCAAAAGACAAAAGAAAGGATCCCCTTTATACCTTAATACGTTATACGTTGGAATTTGAATTTATTTTTTTCCTTTCTTTTTTCGTTTCCAGACACAATTGTAGGGGCGCCTCGCTTGCTCCCACGGGTCTTGGTTCAAATCCAGGGTAAGACATTGTTCTTTTGTCACCCATGCTGTGTTGTGACTATCCACCCTTCCTTTATCAGGGTTGCCGTTTTAACGGATTTTGAGGGTGCAAAACGGATCGACGGATTTTTATTCCAATTTACGGATAAAAAAAAAATTCTTCGTTTTACGCCTTTTTTAAACTAGGGTGGGTAAAAAATCTATTTTTCAATGCGAATCGATAAGGGGAAAAATATTTTCGATGTATAAATAAAAAGTTTACCCCAAAAATGAAAAATTTTCGGAATTTTGGGGAGGTGCGGGTAGGTAGTCAAAAATTAAATTAACCTGGCTGGTGCAATGGGGAGGTGCGGGTCAAAAAACGGGGTTTTGTGAGATCGTAAAAATAGTTACAATTCATTTAGGGTGATTTTCCCAAACCCTTTTTGGGGCCTCAAATCATTAAAAATAGGCCTATTTTAAAAAAAAAATTATATTTTCAATTTTTTTACAACAATTACATTATGAATTCGATGTCATTTCAAAATTGGTACATTTGCATTAAAAGGTTTTTTAAGGTTTTGGGGGTTTTCATTTAAGGTTTTCTAATGTTTTTTGATGGCTAAAAACAGGTTTTTTTATTTTTTTTTGGGTGGAAAACCATGACTTTTCTTTTAGAAGTATGAAGAGGGGCCCGGGCCCCAGCAACAGAAGGAGGGGGCGTTTTTCCTTGTTGCCAAGGGTTTTCCGGGTTCGTTTCCAGGGTAATCAGGATTTTGGGGTTTCCCCCGAGCACCAGAGTTGGGAGAGAAGCCCCCTTTCTGGTTGTGCTGACGGTGTGTCTCGGTATGAATGGTGTGCAAAGTAACCTTGTTGATGACTACAACATGCATGCAGAATTTACTTCCTTATCAGAGGTTTGGTTATGTGTTGTGAGTTTTGTTTGTATGTAGTTAATTTATTTTTAGTGGCCACCATTCTTGAGTCCCAGAAGGACAAAACGCGTCTTGGATTAAGGTAACAATCAAATTAGCTGCAGTTGCTCAGCAGGTAAAAATTTTTGGGCGCTCCCACCCCTTTCAGGCGGTTTTATGTTCGTTGCTTCCCAAACCTGTAACCCTTCTAATTTTAAACTATAAACTAGCCGGAAGGCCTTTTCCAGACTAAATGTAAAAGGCTTTATTATAAAATTTGAGCAATAATTGTAATAATAATTGTAAAAATAATAGCCTTAACCTGACATTAAACTGGCTTGATAATTTTTAAAAATATAACCTACCACGTGAAACGTATGAAACGTATGAAAGTTATGCCCCCCCCCCCCCCTTTAGGGCTTAACAAATTTTTTTTAAGTGGGTATATGAACGGGCCTTTCCCGAAGCAGAGTGTCGCCTTTATCAGTCAAAAACCCCAATTTTTTCACTTCCAATGCTTTTTTTGGATTTTTTAAGAAGGGGTACAGTACACTAAGATACCCCCTTTTTTTTTAAATTTAATTATCATAGCAGTAAATTAGTGTTTTGCGTGTTGTATTATTAATAAAATTCCCAAAATATAGTACTTTTCAAAAAATAAAAAGGAGTATTGGCCAATATTACAAATGAGGGCTTTTAATCCCAAAACGGAAAAAAACGCAAGTGGTAAAAACCCTATGAAATACAGCACTACACAAGAAAAAACCTTCAACTAAAAACATTAAGAGAAAACATTAGTTATACTTATTGTTATTATTTTTATTATTATTTTAATTTTATTATTATTATTTTTATTATTTTATTATTTTTATTATTATTATTATTATTATTTTTTTATTATTATTATTATTTTTATTTTAATTAGTATAGAATTATGTTATTGATATTCATTTGGTTTGTTAATATGTTTTTGTACAAAGGATATTTTAAATTTTTGATAACTAAAAGGCGGGGCCAAAACCCCAGGGGATACAGAAATTTAGTGATCAAGGGTTTAAAAAAAAGGCCCCTTTCACACGTAATGTACGTACCCGGGTTGCTTTTATTGGGGTTTGTTTTACTGAACACCTGACCCCAAGTTGGTATCTTGTCATGCAAGAGACTGGTTTTATAAAGCGCATTTTTTTAAAATTGAGCTTGTAGGCCGTCCCAAAACACGCCCGTGCTAAAAAGGGTTTTATACAATTGCGTTTCTGTGGATAACAGTCACGCCGCATGCACGCAAATATTATACATTTGGGTTTCCCCAAACACTGTGTTGCAAAATAAGTACACAAGAAAGGGAAATTTCGGGTATAAAAACACGAGAAAACATTTTTAACACCGAAGTTTTACGTAAAAACATAATTTTGTACGGCGGAAGTAAAAAATCGTACCGTAAAAGATATTAACGAAAAACAAATTCCAACAATACATTTAAGTCGGGGAGTATGGTTACAAATAGAAAAAAAAATTAGCCTTCAAAACACAAAAATAGAGCAGAAAGCTGTCCCGTGTATACTTTAAAAAATTTTCACGTCTTATTGGGGTCCCGTCAACCGAAAAATAAATCAAAATAGTTTTGGCAATGTCAGATGATCATAATTGATAAACAATGTCCGAGTTTTTTAAAAACTAATTTTTGGGAAAAATTTTAATTAGGCCCAGGACCCCCCCTTAAGTGACTCCGATTTAAATCGTTGTTTCTAGGAGAATAGCTGGAGCACACATAAAAGCATTTAAATTTTGTGTGGGTTCGATGTCTGTATAGTGAGGCCGATTTGTAGGGAAATACCAAACCCATCTCGTAAAATTCCAAAGAGAAATTTTGCTTTTGGTTAATGCAAGGGCATATTAGAAAACTGATAATTTAATTACACAATTTGCTTAAACTGGGAAAAAACGCTCAAGCCCCGCCGCTTTTTTGGATGAGAGTAATTGGTGAATGAGCTGCCATGTGTTATGCGGTTTTTCTGTTTTTCTGTGAAAAAAATCAAAACTAAGTAAAGTTTATTTTTTAAATAAAATAAAATAAAATAAAAAATTTAAACTTAAAATTTAAATTTTTTTAATAATCGTAATTTTAAAAAAGGAAAAAATCATAATTTTAAAAATTTTCATAAGAAATAAATTCGATTGGCACACATTTTACATGAAATTTAATTCATAAAATGAAGGTTCTGAAAAAAAATTATACAATAGGATAAGCAGTAGGGTTGTAAGTAAAATAATTGTTTTAAAAAAGAAAAATAAACGTACAATTTGATTTTCAGAGAAATATTTTTTCAATTGGCTCAAATTCACACGAATACCTAAATTTAAAAATATTAAGGTTCTGGAAAAAAAAAATTAAAATGGATAAAGCTGTGGGTGTTATGAACTGAAGAAATTTTTTAAAAATCGAAAAAAATCGTAAAATTGCGATTTTAAGAAAAAAAATTTTTCCGTTGGCTAAAAAAACGGGGGACAGTTAAGTTCAGAGACTTCGAAGGCCTCCATAAAATTTCATCGTAATTGGAGTATAGGTTTTAGCCGGAATGTGTTAACAAAACACAAAAATACAAACAGGAAAAAAAAAAAGAAAGAAAAAAACATTGGGTTTTTTTTTCTCCAGGTAGGAAAGGAATCTTCGCTTCCCCTCGCTACGCTATCCAATGACAAACATAGGTGATTTTGTCAACATTTTTCTCTGGTTTCTTATATTGATGACAATAAAGGCAAACTTGATAAAACCCTTAACTTTTAACAAACATAGCCAATTTTCACAAGAAAAAAAATTTAAAATAGTAAGCGATTTTTTTTTTCAATTTCAATTTATTCAGGCTAAGTATAAAAAGGAAAAAAAAAGAGGGTCCCAAAACTTTAAAAAAGAGAAAAAAAAAAAAGGATACGCGCCAGAAATACTTGGAGAACCCTTAATCGCACGGCGGTATATTTTTAGACTGCAATTAAACTAGCCAAGAGTGACTGGTGTCAACAATTTAGGTTTTTAAACAGGTCGGGTTGAAGACTGGAAAAAGAATAAAAAAATAGGCCCCTTCTTTTAAAAAACAAATTAAAGCCAGTTTAAAGTAGTAGGGAGTATTGCCCAACATTTATAAGGTAATAGGAAGAAAAGAAGGGGTTTTTTCAACCTAGATATAACACAAAACACTGGGAGCTACATGTTAAAGATTAGATTACAAGCCCATTTTTACATGCCCCCCTTTGTCAAAGGGAAATAAAACCAACATATAAAAAAACCCTCAAAAGTAGCACGAATGAAGCCCATAGTTAGTTACCTTAAAACCAAAATTTGATGTTTTAATGAATAAGAAACCGAGCAATGCGTTGATTGCATCAATTTGTTATTGCATATCAAAAATTGATATAAAAAAAAGTTTGAAATTAATTAAAAGAGGTGCAAAGAATTTTCCCTTGCAACGTTCGGTTTCGAAAACCCAGCTCGCACAGAAAACAACCCCCCAAACTGGTCCAATACCCACCAATTAAATTATGTAATTTTGGGTTTATGGGGGAGCACCCCGAAACCCACTCCCGAGCCCCATAAACCCTTTCTAGTCCCGTTACCCACTCCCGATGGCCCACCTACCTGCTAATGAAGCCCATTTACCCCCCGTAATGTAAGTGCATCCACAGGGCAGTAAATGAAAATAATTTCAAAGTGCATGGTATATTGAATAGTTTTCTCAAACATTTTTCCCGTATTTTTTCTTATGTAGAAGTTGAATTGAAATTTTGTATAATTATACTAATTTTATCAAAGTTTAAAAATTTAAGAATTTTTTCAATCTTATTTGAGTTCAAGGTTAAGTCGTGTCTGTTTTATATAAATTTTAGTGGTTTTTATAGTTCTTTTAGCTATATGACCAGCTAACCTAACCTAACCTAAAAAAGTAAAGAAAAACTAAATAACCTAACCTAACATAACAAACCAACATAACCAAACAAAACCAACCTTTACCTTTAAATATTTTGGCCAAAAAATTTTTGGGCAAATCCCCCCCCCCCCTTAATAATACAGGAAGTTTGCAAACGAGACACAAGACTTTTCAATAGAAAAATTATATTTTTAACATTGAATTTCCCGCGTAAGAGACCGTGCGTATATTACGTAGTGAACATGGGTTTCTCGGGCAGGTAGAGGGGGCATCGGAGAGTGGGCATCGGGGGGACAAAAAAGGTTGGGGGTACGGAGGGGGGGGGGTTTCGGAGGCCCCCCTTTATGGACGTAGCTAGACTTGCTGTTTATTTTTGATTGTATAATGCATGGACATGCAAACTGTCGAAGCTGCCACTTGTAACCCAATAACAGCCACACACGTGTACAAGGGATTATAGGTTTTGTGACGAGGGGAATAAACCCCTACTGCCCGGATGGGATACCAATCACAAAATTACATAAAAAATTTTCGCTAACTCACTAGTTCGCACCAGCCCCAAAATTTTAATTAAACAGAAATTTAGTCTAAAATTAAAAATCTGATAATTATTTATTGATCCTTAATAGATTCCCTGGCTGCAAGAAAACTGGTTCTGTCCCCTTCCCGACGGCTGAGCTTTGTCACTCGGACGGGGCTCTCCCTTGTTATCCCACCGCCGGCAATAATGTTTAAACATTTTTAAATTTATCAACTACAGGTAGAGATCCCGGGAAATAGGGAATGATAATTATTGATAAATTTTAACATACTCAAGTTCACTATTGCAATTAATTATTTACCTTTACAACCCCACTGTCTACCTATTGGCTAAGTAAAAATCTCAGGTTAGATAAACCTGCGCGTACCCCCCAAAATAAGAATTTATAAAATTTAAAAAATTCCCTTTAAAAAAGAACATTTTTAATTTTTATAATGCCAAGGCATGTACATACCTTCGGCAATTTTTGTTGATGCGAAGTATTCCAAAAGACGTAGGGGAGGGGCGATGGTTGTCGGTGAGGGGTCAGAAAAATCCGGGGTATACGCGTCTGATGTCACAATCTTGATTTAAATAGGAAATTTCCATTGAATTTTGGGTGGTTACACAGTTCTCGATATAATATAATTATTCTGTTATTGGTGAGAACACGGCAAATCTTGATGAAATCACTTAAACTGTTTGGTATTTTTTTGTTATTGTGTTGACTGTTCAAATTATTGTTAATTACAGAGTTCTAAATCCCTATAGGGGGTTTTTTGATGTGGGCTAAATAGTTCACTTTTCCTAATAAAATTGCAAAATTTGATTTTTTAGGGTTTGGAATAGCTTTCACTATGAAGAAATTTAAATTTATTGAAGAAGTTCGTGATAACTCTGTTATTTACTGAGTTTTTGGGATATGACTTATCATCGTGTGAAGAAATTTAATTTAAACAAAAATGTTCTTTGATAACTCTGTTTTACGAGTTTTTGGTTTTTTGACTTACCCCCGATGATGAAGAAATTAATTAACGAAAATTTTTGTTGATAACTCTGTTTTTTACTGACGATTTTGTGTTTGGATTATCATAAAGATAAAGTAATAATTAATTAACGAAAATGTTCGTTGATAACTTTTTATTATGAGATTTTGTAATATGACTTATCACTCAGAGAAGTAATTAATTGATTTCTTACGGTTTTACATCCAACCACAATTTTTGCAAATATTGATATGAATTGAAAATTATCACTGATATTAATGCCCACAAATTCCACTTAACCATACCAATAACACTTCTTTTCACTAACTTGATACGCGGTCGGAATCATCCCCGAAGAGTTTGCCCTTTTAAAACTTATTACAAGACCCCCACCCCCGAAAATCGACAGGCGTCTTTGCCTCGATTGACGACTGTAAAAACGCCCCAAGGTCCTACGCGCGAAAACACGTCCCCTAGGACCCGATCACAACACCACTACTGTTAAAAACACAAGTTTCTTCAAGTTGCTGCGGGCTATAAACAGCTCCACCCCCTCGTAGTCTCCAGGTTTCGAAAAATTTCAATTAAATCATGGTTGCAAGTTAATTAAAACCTTTAAAACCCCCTAACCATGAGTGGACAGACTTTTCGGCTGAGAACAAAGTAGTTTGAAAGTATTAGCCCCAATTTGTCTGATTACTGCTTTATTTTCGTTCTCCGACACAGAAACATCAGAAAAACGAGGCCGCTATTTCATCCATGCAGAAAAATCCAGACTATACGTCCACTGGTTAGCTCCCCGACAGTTTTTATATTACGGTACGTAGACTTTTGTGCTTCTCTCCCTCGGTTCTTTTCTACTGTTTCGGGGAATCGATTTTTTCATCCCCTGACCTGTGGACTGTTTCAGAACACGAAAAAAAACATTCGAAGTTTCCATTACCTTTGAACCTCTACGGTGGGCCCAAGTGAAAATGCCAATGTTAGATTTAAAATTACTCAAATTATAATTAGACAATTAATAAAAAATAAAAAATATCTCACTCAAACTACGTTTGAAAAATTTTTGCGTATCCCACATATTGACATGCAAATTCAAAAGAACAAAGATTAAGGGCGGGAAGAGTCTGATGACAAGTCATAGTTCATAATTTCACTCTTTTAAGCATATGAGTGCAAAAGGAATGACTGTAACAAATAGGGCAACTTTAACATGCAAGCCACAAAAAAATTTAAAACCCGCAATCAAGTATCAACTTTTCCCAATCAATAAACAGAAAGGGAAATAAATACATACAGTTTTGCCCATTTTTTGAAGTGTTTTCATTTGGTCAATCCTTTCAGAACAACGTATTTCGAGCCCGCTTTTAAGGGAAAAAGGCCTACTCTTTTAAGGAATTTCCCTCTTTAACAAGTACATTTCTGCAGAAGAACAGTACATAATTTTAGCCCACATGTAAGAAGTTGGGATTTAATAAAAGAATTTTGAGTCCATTTCAGTTTCAAAGTAAGGGGGCTCGATATAGTAAATGTCACTTTCCTAATTTTTTTGGAAAAACAAAAGGCAAAAGTAACTTTTAAAAAGGCAAATAAATCTATTAAAGGGTGCCTGTTTGCTGCATGAAAAAATACCACCAATGATAAATGATACGCTGAATCTTAAAAAAAGCACAAAGAATATAGGCTACATTTGTTTAACTCTCAGTTGAGATATAGTCGGGGTGCCAATATCAGCGTCCGACTTCGATAGTTCTGGGGTTCCGAAATAAATCTGTTACTGCTGGGCCTATGGTTTTAAATTTATGACTGAAATCGGGGAGATTTTCCATCAACATTTGGAAGCAATTGCAAAGCCCGTAAAATTTTGACAGGGGTTTCTTGCCTGGATACATGATGACATAAATAATGCCAATTGTGGTCATAAAAAAAAAATTTAATTTTTGTCTTGGAAAAAAAATACAAAATAATTTAAAAATTTTACAAGTTCGGGGTGACTTTATCCCCAGCACAAAATTTTTTCCCCCCCCCAAAAACAATTTGTTGTTTAATAAAAACCCATGTTTCATCAATCAAATTTTTTCCATTTTGCAGGATTTTACAAAAATTAGACTGATGTGATAAAGATTTTTAATCTATAATAGGACAGATCCCCAGTTCCAGTACGCCGCACAGGCGCGAGCGTACCAACTTGAAGCGTCAATCGCCCCTTTCAAGATAGCGTTTTGGCTTTTTAAAATTTAAGCTTTTTTTAATGAAATAAGTTTTGTTAAAATATTTTTTGATGGGGGTTTTTAGTTGTGCAGCAATGCAAATGAACAAACGAAATATTTTTTTTTTTTTAAATATGTTTATTTTTTTTGCTTTTTGTAAATTAAAATTTGTGTTAGGTTGTTTTTAACCCAAAGAATACTATATAGGGCCGAAAATCTTTACATGAAAATTTAAAAATTTATTTGTTGCAGTCACTTTTTAAATTGACACAAAGTTTTAAAGCTGGTTTATATAGTCTCACTTTGTTCAGATTCTTTTTTTTTCTTTTCCTCAGAAGATCATGTTTGTATTAAGTTTGGTTTTAACTGTATATTATATCAAACAGATGAGAGTTTTTTTACAAAATTTCTTCGGTTTTTTGTTTGTATACATCCTTCTCCCACTTTCCCTGTTCTTCACCTTAAAGACTTCATGTTCTGGTAGATGAGGCTAACGCATGCCAAAAGTCTCCTAGCACAGCGCTTAAAAACAAGCCCGTAAAAACCCTTGAAATGTCAAATTTGAACTTTGAGGTCCTTGACAAGGACCATCGAAGAGGAGTTGTGTGGAGGTCAAAGGATATTCAAAAAAAAAGGATTCCCTACAAAGTCACCACCCAGACCACCCTTAAAATTGTCCCCCGTCGAAAAAACCGTCAAACGTAGAATTACATCGTTTAACCTACTCTTCATATAGTACCACTCAAGCTCAGATTCCCCCGTCAATCCTGTTGAAATCATCTTTCTGCTGAAGAATGGCCAGGCCTATACTGCGGAGATATCGCTAAGCTAAGGAAACCATAAAATTTGAAGCAAGGCAACAACCGACATAAGAACCACAACCAAAAAAACAAAATTCTACTCTTGGATCAAGATAGTGGCGGGTTAAATCAGTTGTATGTTACTGACTCATCCACAACAATCAAGCCAGGCCAAAAACCCTGCAATCATGAAAAATATTAGAAACCCTTACTTGCACCATACTTTAAAACCTGACATTAAAAAACTAGTGATCCCCCTAGTTTCAAATGGGGTTTTGCTGATCACCAGGGGAAAACAGAGTCGTTTTGAAGTTGCAGAAGTATGACATCTTTAACAAGGGTCTGCAGTTGAAAACGGGGCAAACTAAACCTGAAGAAGCAGGGATAAAAAAGTCCCCCCCGATGAAAATTCTTGTCAAGATCTTGCAAGATTTTGACAAGATATTGTTTAAGTAAGATTTGCCAAGATTTGTCAAGATTTTGCTTTGAAATAAGACTGAATATTTCTTGCCAAGATCTTGGGCCAAGATTCTTAACAAGAATATTCTTGGCAAGATTCTTGCCAAGAAGATTCTTGGCAAGATTCTTGACATGAAGATTGGCAAGATAATCTTGTATAATCTTTGCAAGATCTTGGCAAGAAAAATACAGGATCTTACAATACAATCTTGCCAAGAAAAATACAAGGTCTTACAATACAATATTGCCAAGATCTTGTCAAGATCTTGCCAAGATTTTTCACCAGGGAAAAGATGAAGAAGCCAAAGAAGCCAAACCTGAAAGATCTTGGCAAGATCTTGTAAAATCTTGGCAAGATCTTGTAAAATCTTGGCAAGATCTTGTAAAATCTTGGCAAGATCTTGTAAAATCTTGGCAGATTTTGCAATATTAGGCAGATTTTGGCAAGAAAAAAAAAAATCTTACAATACAATATGCCAAGTCTTTCAAGACTGCTTGAAAAAGATCTTGTTTATTTCTTGCCAAGTCTGGAAAGATTTTTAACAAGAATATCTTGACAAGAAGTTTCTTGGCAAGATTCTTGACAAGAAGATTCTTGGCAAGATTCTTGACATGAAGATTGGCAAGATCTTGGCTAGATCTTGTAAAATCTTGGCAAGATCTTTGTATAATTTTTGCAAGATTTTGGCAAAAAAAAAATACAGGATCTTACAATAAAATCTTGCCAAGTCTTGGCAAGATCTTGAAATTTTGGGAAAAGAAAAATAAAAGGTTTACAACAAATTGCCAAGATTTTGAAAGATCATCCCAAGTTTTTTTCCCCGGGGAAAAAGATGAAAAACCCAAAGAAACCCCAAACCCTGAAGATCTTGGCAAGATCTTGTAAAATCTTGCAATATCTAGGCAAGATCTTGTAAAATCTTGCAAATTAGGCAAATTTTGGGCAAGATCTTGTATATTTTGGGCAAGATCTGACAAGAAAATACAAGATCTTACAATAAATTTGCCAAATCTTGGCAAAAAAAATACAAGATTTTAAAATACAATCTTGCCAAGATCTTGTCAAGATCTTGTCTTTCTTGCCAGATTTTTACCAGGGAAAAGATGAAGAAGCCAAAGGAAAAAAATGAAAAAAGAGGGCTGAAATCAAAAGCTGATAAAGCAAAGAAGCCAAACCTTAAGAAGCAGGGCTGAAAACCAAAAGCGAAGAAGAAAATCCAAGGACCTACGGTTTTCCCAATATCTTCTGTAAATCCCGAAAAGTTTTTCAAGCCCCAGTCAAAACTCCAGTCCATTTGTAATAGTGGGGGAGCAGTCTCGGGTTTCCTTGTCTAGGGGTTTCGTCTAGCTTTGGGTCAGCGTTTCCTTCATGTCATCATAGACTTGCGCATGGGAATACATACCTGGATTTTTTTTGAAGAAACAATCCTTTTAAATCATTCAGCAAAAAGCATCAGATGCACGGAAAATGGGTTTTTAATGCATTGATGCCTTTCAAGTGCAAAAGGAAAGTAGGGTTGCTGACATTGATGAAGTAATTACACAAAGGAGCTGGCACTTGTTCTTCACTGGAAAAGTCAGACCCCACAAGTGAGAGTGAAGACGATGATAATTTCAAAGCCGAATGGCCCCATTGTTTTTGCAGCACCCTTTGAAAAAACTGTAAAAAAAGGGACAATGTAGGGGGTCATTGGATGCCATCTGAACTTTCTTTTAAGATGATTTTTTTGAATGACCCCTCACCTGTGTGTAACCAGAAAAGCCAAGTCTGATCATCGAGGAAAAACAGATTCTCAAGCAAGTTTTTTTTTGGATGGTCAAGACAAACCAGAAAACAAAGATGAAAGTTTCCCCACAAGATCATGAGTTTTGCAGAACAGTTTGCTCCTGCAGGGGCACTGGACTTTTTGTTTAAGGTCCCAGATGGTATGCCACCCCCCTTGCATAGAAGTTTGAGGTTGAAGGGGAAAAAAAAAAAAGGGTCCGTTTTACTAAAAATTGGAAAGAAAAACTAAAAGCTGAGAAGTCATCGAGGGAAAGTAAAGATAGATTTATTTTGCTTATAACAATGGGATGTGGATATTGCTACTGCCCAGCATATTGTACACCCCTTGATAAAATACACAGGTTATGACTACAACAAATTGTTCTCTCCGGGGAAAACGACTTACTCGAGAGTTGCTCTGAAATTAATCTCCCTCACAGAGTCCGCGACATATAGAGGATAAATGGGGGTAGATGAAAACCCTTGGAGTCAGTTAGTCGCCCCGGTCCTGGCCCCAAATAACATTGCAGAGCGCAGAGGTGAAAAGCACGATTTATCTCAAAATGAGGGTTTGAGGACTGTTTGAGCGCCCCCTGCTCAAAGGGGACTTGTGGCATGCTTTAGCCCATCTACCAGAACTGAGAATATTTAAAAGAATCACCAATTGTCAGGTTATCTTTAGCTAAGATCAGGTGAAAAAGTAGAATTGCATGACATGAAAGAAATTGGCTAAAAGAGAAAAAGTGAAAATGAACTACCCAAAAGTCGGTTTTAAGCAAAGAGTAGATTGAAAAGAAGAGAATTTCAGAGTGAACGGGGAAAAAATTCGGGGGCTTCATTTTTTTTTCTCTTTCCTCGAAAAATCAGTTTGTATTAAAGATTTGGGTTTTTATACTGTTTTGTATATTTTATCAAACAGATGACAGTTTTTTTTTTCATAACTTTATCAGTTTCTTTTTTGTATCACACTCCTTCTGCCCCAATTCCAGATATTCACCATTTAAGATTCATGTTTGGTAGTGAGGCTAAAGATGCCACAATGTCCCCCGTTTGAGCACGGCGCTCGAACAAGCCGTTTTAAACCCCTCTTGAGAATAAAGTCAGGTGCTCTTCACCTCTGCGCTCTGCAAGTCAAGTGGGGCCCCGGGCAAGTCGACTAACTGACTCAAAGGTTTTTCAGTTTTCCTCGGTTTATCCCCGTATGTCGCAGGGCCTTTTGATGGCAGTATAATTTTAGGCAATCTCGGAAGTCGTTTCCCAAAGGAGAGAACAGATTAGTTGTAGTCAAACCTGTGTATGTTTATCAAGGGGTTACATGAGCGGTCAGTAGCAATACCACAGTCCACATTGTTTTTAAGAACTTAATCTTCTTTACCCCACGAGATTCTCAGCTTTTAGTTTTCTTTCCAATTTTTAGAAACACGGACCCTTTTTTGTTTTTTCTTCAATCCTCAAGACTTCTATGCAAGGGAGAGTGGCATCACCATCTGGTAGCCATTAAAAAAATAGTCCAGTGTCTCTGCAGGAGCAAAAAATGTTCGCAGACTCATGATCTTTGTGGGAAGCTTATCATCTTTGTTTTGTTTGTCTTGAGCAACCCCAAGAAAAACACTTGCTTGAGAATCTGTTTTTTCCTCGAGATCGACTTGGCTTGTTGGTTTTCACACAGGTGAGAATAAGTCAAAAAAATTCATCATAAAGAAAGTTAGATGGGTCCAAAGACCACCTACTTTTACACATTTTTACAGTTGGGCAAGGAGATGCAAACGGGGGGTCCATTCGGCTTTGAAAGTTATCATCGTTTCACTCTCATTTATGGGGTCTGACTTCCCCCCGAGTGAAAGAACAAGTGCCAGCTCCTTTTGGGGATAATTACATCATCAATGTCAGCAAAAACCCCACTTTCCTTCTGCACTTGAATGGCTCAAGTGAATATACCCATTTTTCCGTGCTTGATGCTTTTTGCTGTAGATGAGTTGAAAAGGATGTTTTTTCAAAAAATCCTGATGGGAGTCTTCCCATGCGCAAGTCATAGAGACAGGAGGAAAAAATGCTGACCCCAAAACTAGACGAACCGCAGACAAAGGGCCTGAGACTGCTCCCCAACTATTACAAATGGACATGGGGTTTTGACTGGCGTTTAAAAACTTCTCGGTATTGACAAAAAGTATTGGAACACGAGGTCCTTTGGGTTTGCTTTTTCAGCTTTTTTGGGTTTTCAGCACCCGCTTCTTTGGTTTGGCTCTTTGGCTTTATCAGCTTTTTTATTTTTAGACCTGCTTTTCAGGTTTGGCTTCATTGGCTTCTTCATCTTTTCCCTGGGGAAAAATCTGGCAAGATAATACAAAACTTGACAAAATTTTGGCAAGATTGTATTGAAGACTTTTATTTTTCTTGCCAAGATCTTGGCAAGATTGTATTGTAAGATCCTGTATTTTTCTTGCCCAAAATTGCAAAGATTATACAAATCTGCAATCTTTATGTCAAGGGAACTTTCCAAGAAATTTTTTGTCAAGAATCTGCCAAGAATATTCTTGGTTTAAAAATCTTGCCAAGAATATTCTTTTTAAGAATTTGCCCAAAATCTTTGGGAAGAAATAAACAAGATCTTATATCAAAGCAAGATCTTGAAAAGATCTTTGGGAAGATTTACTTTAAAACAAGATTTTAAGATCTTTTTAGACTTACAAGTCTTGACAAGAATTTTTCCCAGGGTGACTTTCATCACCTGCTTTTCAGGTTTTGATTCTTTGGTTTATCAGCTTTTAAATTTCAGCATGTTCTTTTGCTTTTGGCTTGTCAAATTTGTTTTTTGCTTTTTCAGTTTTGATTTCAGACTTGTTCTTTAGGGTTTCTTCTTTGGGGACAAGACAAGTACTTGGGAAATCGATGCGTCTTTTATATCGCTCAGTAGTGTAAAGGATTCGGCTTCCCGGGCCCCTAGGTCCCTTTGTTTCCCTTTGGCACAAGGGTTTTTAAAATGGAGGTTTCTTCAAAGGTGGGGGAAAACGAAGTCCCGGGGTTTCTTGAGACAATTGGCCCATCGATGACCCGATGTCATAGTTTCGGAAAAAACATGTCTATATTTAAAAACAACTTAATACAACTGTCGTTTTCCCCCCGGTGGCGCCAACCCCCCTTGTACTTGGGGATGGAATAGTTTTTTCCGTGACAAAACCCGTTTACTAGTATTTGTGTTAGTACAAGACCAGTAATTATTGTCCCTTTGTTACAAAATGAGGAAAAAAGGGGTTCCCTTTAAATTTTCATGACAGTTGTAAGCCCCAGGTGTGCTGGGATTAATTTTTAAGCTAGGGTTAAAAAAGGGTTTGGGTTTTTTAGAAAAGCCAGAGTGCGTTTGATAAAGAGTTTTCCATTGTTTATAGCGAGGGTCTTAAGCCCCGGTTTGGGGTTGCTGGGAAGCCAGCAGACCATTTGCCTGATTTACTTTCCACGTTTTCAACTGCAGCCACTTGTTTAAAAAGTCATGACTTCTGGCAATTCACACGACTGCTGTTCCCTGATGGATCAGCAACCAATTTTAAGCTAGGCGATCACAGTTTTTAATGTCAGGGTTTTCAAGAATGTGTGCTGTTAAGAAAGGGTTCCAAATTTTTCATAACAGCAGGTTTTTAGCCTGGCTTGATTGTTGTGGATGAGTCAGTAGACAACAAATGATTTACCTGCCCAAATTTGATCCAAGGTAGAATTTTTTTGGTGTTTGGTTTTTTTGTAGGTTTTGCCTTTCGTTTAAATTTTTTTGGGGTTTCCCTTTAGCTTGCTGTATCTCTGCAGTAGTAGGCCCAGCCTATTCTTCAAACAGAAAGTGATTTCACAGGGGTTGACGTGAATCTGAGCGTTGAGTGGATATGACGGAGTAGGTTTAATCAATGTAATTTTTACGTGTTTAGAGTTTGGGCGACGGGTACAATTTTAAGGGTGGTTGGGTGGTGACTTTTTAGGCAGATCCTTTTTTGAATATCCTTTGACCTCCACACAAGTCCCTTCTGATGGGGCCTTGTCAAGGACCCTCAGAAGTTCAAAATTTGACGATTTTAAAGGGGTTTACGGGTTGTTTTTAGCGCGTGCTAGGAGGACATTGTGGATGGTTAGCCTCACTACCAGAAATGAAGTTTTAATGGTGAAGAACAGGAACTGTGGCAGAAGGAGTGTGATACAAACAAGAAACCGATAGAATTAGTAAAAGAAACTCTCATCTGTTGATATAATATACGAGTTAAGGCCAAATCATAATACAAAAAAAAGATCTTTTTGGGAGAAAAGAAAAAGAATGAAGCTGAAAAACGTGAGACTATAGAAACCAGCTTTAAATGTTGCTTAATGAACAGATCTTTATACTTAGAGTTTTTTGGGGCTATTTTTTCCGAGCGCAACCCTGAAATGGGGAGTTAAACAAGGAAAACAAGAAAATTGAAAACGAAATTGGGGAAAAACATCAAAATAAAAAATACAGAGAAATGCAATAACCATCATTTTCAGCAGAAAAAAATTAAATTTACAAATCTCTGTTTTGGGACAATTTTAACAATTGAAAAAAAAAATAAGAAATTTGTGTATTTAGTTTTTCATAACATTTAAAAACTTTTCTTGTTGAGCAAAAAACCCGAAATTTTTTTTCAAAAAATGCAAGAACTAGGAAGCCCAAAAAATTTTTACATTTAAAAAATCCAATTTTTTGCAAAAGGGGCAAAGAGTGCTTCAAATTTGGAGAATGATTCCCTGGTGAATTATCACAATAGATTAGAGAAATTTTGGTAAATGATAAATATTTTAAAATGAATCACCAATTTTCAGGGGTTTTCTTGAGCAAAGACAGGTTGAAAGAGTAGAATTTCATGTACCCTTTGAAAGAAATTGGCTAAATGAGAAACAGTGAAATGAACCACCCAAAAGTCAGGTTTTTAAACAAAGAGAAGATTTAAAGAAGAGAATTACAGATGTGAACGAAAAAATTCTGGTAAGGGGATATTGAACATGTAAAGGAAACAGGTAGGTCGTCTTGGTCCAGTTCCCGCCCAGTGGATACCAATCAATCATTCAGCCGATTTGAAGGAAGGGGCACCTCCCAACTTTGGAACTACCCCGGGCGCGGGGGGAGGGGCAGGTCAAAATCATTACCATTCGAAGGATGTTTCCCCTTTATAATTTTTTTCCCTTTTAAGCGGTAATACCCAAGAGGGGACGAATTTTTCCTTTGGGGATAGATCCACCCAAAGAATATATCTCGTCAAAATGGGACTAAAGTCCGAAAACAAAGTTTTGGGCTATTTGGGGGGGGCCGGAGATAGGGAGGGATCACATGGAAAGTCAACCTTGGAGTTGAAATAAAGTAGGCAAAAGATTTTCAAATATAATTTGGTAGTAGCATAGTAGCTCCTGCTCCCAGCCAAACATAACTTTGTTTTTTTTAAATTCAGTTTAAAATTTACGTTTAAAATTAAAAAAGATAAAAAGGGGGAAAAATGGTTAAGGGGGGAAAAAAGGTCATGGGCTTTTTCGACTAGAAAAAGCGTATGATGTGTCCAAGAGCAAAAAATGAAAAAAAAAGCCTTGGAGTAAAAAAGAATGGAAGTACAACAATCACAAGCAAGAGGGTGTGTACAGACACCACTAGTAGAGCCCCTTTGTTTGAAATAACCGGGGACTACTACGGGTAGTGCAGGTACTACATTGTTTTTCCCTTTTATGCACAGTCTTGGGCAAAAATTCCCCCAAAAAAGGAATTTTTTAAAAGTTAAAATGCTTTGCTTAAAAAAAGGGAATGATCCCAGTTCCTGTTCCTTTTAAAAAAAAAAAAGGGAACCCAGACATTCCTCAAAGGAACTTAGTTTACTCCTGATTTAAAAAATAAAGTAAAAGGGGTTAATTTATTATTAGGGGTATGTTTTTATTTTAATAAATTTATAAAGAAAAGACAACAAAAAAAATCCCAAGGAACAGTCCACCTCCACCACTCGGAATTGACAAGAAGTTGGAGCCATTTTAAAAACATTTGAAGTGCCAAGAGTTTTTTTATACTGTAGTTTTAAAAAAACAGGTATATTGGAATTCTATGGTTGGACAGCAAAAGGAAATTTAAAGGAAAGTTAAATCGTTCCAAGTTCCCCCGAAATAGTACACGTAAAAAGTTCCTTTAATGAGGGAAAAAGGGAAAGCATTCCTATTAAAGTTCTTGAAAAAAAAAACGGGGTTTTTAGGAAGGGTTGTCCCCAAAAATGGTTATGATACCCCTACAGATAAACTGGGAAACCAACAAAAAACCCCTTCTCCCCCCCAAAACAATGTTATTTTCAGATGATAAAGGACATGGGAGATGCCACCAACAAAGTACAGGAGAGTAATTAAAGAATAATTTTGGGGAAAGAGGTTTTACAGTTGCAAATCACAGACCTACCACTGGCGGATTTATAGGTGCTCCAGTGCGCGCGGAGCAGGGCCCCCAAATGGGAGGGCCCCCGTTCTTCATTAGAAATATATTTTTTACATATACCAATGCACCCAAGTGGAGCTATGACATTTTGCATACAAGTTTTTTGGGGGGATTTTGAAATCCTATTTAAAAATCCAGTAAAAAAATTTTCCTTTATACTGTCAGAAATCATGTCTGCCTCTGAAAAGTGTCTGTATAGGCCTTGATTTAAATTGAAAAATAAAAACAAAAACAATATTTGCCATGATGCTGTGAACTGTAAGCTCGAGATGACGACAAAACAAATTGACGCACACAAAAATACTGTACATTTTTTCGGTATTTCATTCAGAAAAACCCCTTTAAAAAAAAAACCCCCACCAAAAGCACTCTAAAAAACCCCCATTTCACCAAAAGAATGATATGGGGGGTCCCCCCCCCATGATTATGTACTAGATCCCCCCCATGCAATATGGCCCCAAAACGGTTTTTCGCGCAGGGCCCCAATAAGGAAATCCTCCTCTGGAGTATCGCAACAACCCTTTTAATGAAATTAAGAAAACGAAAGAGAAGAAGGCAGTTGAGGGTGAGAGAAAAAGAACACCCAAAAAACTTTAATTTCAATTGAAAAGGATTCGAAAAGTACATAGAATAGATTCATCATATGACCGTTTTTAATAAAAATTTGTATTAAAAAAATGCATTTCAAGGGGGACAGAAAAACACCAAATGGAATTATATGAGGCGGAGGACCCAGGTTCGATCCCCGGGCGGGACACTCTTTTCGAACATTGCTTAAATTCGCCTTGTCCTTTTCGCCTTATGCTGTTGATTCGTTGGTCTTGTGATTAGGGGGCCCTTTCCCTTCCAAAGCAGAAGGTTCAGGGGTTCAATCGCTTAGGCAGAATTCTGAGTGGGCTCAAGTCCCTCAGTGCTTGGTTAGGAATTTTTTTAAAAGGTGCTTTGGAGCCGACCTAGCAACGAGGCACATAATAAATTTAAACTTTTTCCCGGATTTGCCTCGTTGATTATGGCGCCCGTCCCCGGGGTGGGAAGTGTCCAAATTTATTGATCTGGTTTTTACTTTAAAAAAGCAAGTCTCTAATTGGTCATGAGGGTTGTCGATGGTGTCGGTGCCCACGGGGTGGGGTTGGTCTGTTTAAAAAATGTTATTCCCCCACTGAAAATCAGTTTGGTAAATAAGGGGTTTCTTAAAAACAAATTTTTTTTTATTTACTTTAAGTTGTAATATGTACCTAGTTTGTGAGGGGGTACTTCAAGAATCAATAACCTAGCCCACACAAACAAGCTTAGTTTTTTTATGACACCAGTATTTATTCATTTGGGCCATTCTTCATTTGAGTTTTAAACCTTTTTCGGGTTCTTTTCCATTCATCGGTTTTTGAAAAATCTAGGTGCCCGTTAGGGGCCCCAGCCCAAACCGCGGGCGCTAAACACTTGGGACTTCTACAGCAAGCCAAGTTGAAGCGATTTGAGGGTCACCCAGCCGTCATGAAACGCGATATGAACTTCAAAACTGTCTTTAAATTGGGGGGGAAACGGGGCCAGACAACACATGTCAAATTTTATTTTGGGGTACGAAATTCCTTCTGGGGAAACAAGGGTTGAAATATGGTCAAAATCACTATCATGATGATTTCTTCTACTATGCCCAATTCGCCAATTTCAATTGGTGACGATTCTACCAAAAATGGTGGGTTACAATATTTAAATTTTTAAAAAGTAGGCCTACAATAAGTTTTATAGTGATAATGTACGCACTTTCGAAAGGAAAAAAAAAATGAAAAAGGGATGAAAGGGGATCGAAATTAAGGTTTTAATATAAGCAATTTACAGGTATAAAAAAACAAAAACTAATCACCTACAAGCATTAAAAAAAGCAAGTCTTTTTGGCCCCTAGGTCTTCAACTTACATTTATTGTTTAAGGTGATACCATAGCAAATTAATATTAGTACTTTAATAAAAAATATTTACTTAACAAATAATTTGAATGAAAAAACAAAAAGTAAAGAATCGGCAAATAACAAAAAAAATTGTACAAATACAGCCAAACCCCCCACACAATGAAAAGTATGGAGATCTAAAGGAGGGGCTAAGCTGATAACCCTTCACATTTTCGCACTTTATTACGGTAATAAATTCTGAATTCGTAATAAATACCTAGAAAAGAAAGAAAGAAAAAAAGAAAGAAAGAAAGAAATACACCAAATGACTGCATCCTTGCAAAACTTGGCAAAATAAATTTGCACAAGCTTTTACATTTAAAAAAATAGTTGCATATAAAAAAATTTAAAGATTTGCAAGGTGTGGTCACTTGGCATTGGAATTTTTGTACTAAGAGTGTGAAAAGTAGAAAGGGAAAAATAAACTTTGTCCATTCTTTTTAAACTTTAAAACTTTTGATTTTGTAAGGTTTGGGGTATTTTACAATTTTTTGTATCTGTGGGTTTTGATACCTATTATAAAATACATTTATTTAAGTTAATTCTGTTTACTGTAACATTGGGGGGGAAAAAAACTGTAGTCAGGGTAATTTGCCCTTTAACACGGGGATTTTCGCAATCTAGTCCCGCAGTTTCGAAGGATCCTGATAAGTAAAAACCCCCTTTTCATTCATTGTTCAAGAATGATCTGTAAAAAGAAAAAAACAAAAGGTAGAGTATCGGGAGGGTATGATCACAAAATTTTTTTTTTTTATATTTTAACCACATTCTCATCCTGCTTTCAATGAAACAGGAACAAAAAAAATTTCCAAACAAATTTTATTTCCCAATACGTGCAAAGGGTTATAGATTTGTTAAGAAAAGAAGAAAAAAACAAGTGGGAAATAGGCGTTTTTAGAAATTGGTCATTAAAAAAATCTGACAAAAGTTTCCCTCAGGGCTTTAGAAAAACGGTAGACTACAATTTTTGATAAAAGTAGTTTAAAAAATTTCTCTAAATAGAAAAATATAAAATATAAACATTACCCATTTTGGTCACAAAAAATAGCGCAAGGAAATCAATAACATAAGGTCAGATACATGACAGATTTAATGGATAATGCACTTATGTCGCGTTCCGATAGAAAAAAGGATTTAGTTCTAGACCCTCGGACGTGGGTAACAATACGGCTACAACAAAGAAAAAATAAACTAAACTTTTTTAAAGGAAATAGTCAAAAACATCATTTTCCCAAATTCATTGCCCTTTTAATTATGATAATTTATATTTATTATTTTTTTTTTAGTTTTACTTATTAAAGGGGGTACTTTGACAGAGCACCAATTTACAATATATTTAGAACACAAAGTGTGGGGCAGGGGGATTTCCGTCTCCATCCATATTGCTTTTTGCCAGAAACATTTTTTTAAAAGTTTTCTATGAAAAAAGAACAATAGTATTTGAACGAAGTCTGTGGTAGGGCGACCACAAGCTAGAGCATGCGAGACTCGATTTCTCCTAATAAGTAATGACTATTACAAAATTATTGGGAAATTTACAAAACAAGCCCAAGCATATTTTATAATTTACGGGTTTTAATATGTATAGCAAAGTGTAGCCCTGTTTGGGAAGCTCAAAGTAGGACTAAAAAAAAAAGGACAGTAGAAAATTATAGATTTATTTTTTGATTGATTGATTTAAGATTTGTGTATTACAGTCTGTCACCATATCTAAGGGGCTTTAACAATACAAAAAAAGAAAATTTTTAGGAAAGAAAAGATTGGGCTATGGAAACTACTCAAAAACCCAAAGATGTGAATCACAAATTGTACTTTAGGTAGTTTCCAAAATCTACAAAAGCAAGTTTGAATATTTTGGATGAGCGAAGCGAAGACCAATTTTACTTTGTGTTTTTGTTTGTTTTTTGCTACATTACCCCAAGAAAAATAGCTTGGTGTTTTTTTGTTTGTTTTTTTTCTGTTTGTTCGCTTCTACTGGGAAAACGGGATATTTCGATCTGAGAAAATTGGGGGGACCCTTCGAAATCCCGAAAATTTGAGCGTATTGTTTTTTGGGGACAATTTTAAGAAAAATTTTTCCATAAAATGTACTTTACGATTTTTTTTTATTTTTTGGCTAATTTTGTGATATTTGGAAAGGCTACTCCCATATTTATGAAAAATTTATAGCGACGTTTTAAAATCACTGAAATTATATGTTTTGTTTTGGGATATTTGAAAAAAATTTTTATAGAAATCGTACTTTTACGATTTTTTCTCCGGTTTTTAATACATATTTTCGTGATATTTTTGGCCGATTTTGACCAAAACGGGTGGAGCAACAACTTTTATATTTACAGACATAAAGTTTTTTGATGAGAGGCCTCTTTTAAAGAAAAAATTGAAAAAGTGGCAAATTCGTTTTGAAATAAAGGGGTTTTAAAAATAAGCCTTTTACAGGGGTATAATGAAAAGTAATACAGTAACTATAGAAAAAGTAAGGGACCACATAAAAAAAGTAATCATGGACGAAATATTCCAAAAAAAAGCTAAAACATCAAAAACGTCGGAAAAAAACCCTTCGCGAAGCGGCCTAGTTTATTTTCATATTTGTAATTATTTTTATAGACATTAAAAATGCATAATTATAGGTTTTCAGAAAAAAAGGGGTATATATGGGTGTCTAGCAACCCATAAACATAATGTGGGCTCGTTTGGGCTTGGTTAGCGTAATTCTTCCAATGCAGAAGGCCAGGGTTCGATTCCCCGCTAAAAATCAGAAGTTTTTTAACTTTGTTTGGACTTCAGTCCATCAGTTTTTGTTTTGAGTTTGTAAACGGTGACTTTGGAGCGTCCTAGCAACGAAAGCACAAATAAATTCAGAGTTTTTCTGAATCGGCCTTGTTGATTCTGGCGTTTATTCCGGGTGTCGCATGTCCATACCCCTGATTCTGTATTCTATTAAAAAAATCGATCTTTTGGGTTTGGGTTATCGCTCACCCGATTTTTCGTCGGGGCCCGCAGGTTGGCTTTGGTCGCTTTGATTTAAAGTCCCCCACTGAAAAATCGTTATATAACGAGTGGGGAGACTCTAAAAAAATTTTTTTTATTTTTTTATTTAAAAAATTTAAAACATTAGCCTAGCATATAGGGATGTGTGTTTGGTCAATGAGATAAGGAAATTAAGTTATTAACCCTGATCTCATTTTAATTTTATCCCCCCCCCCCCCCCCCCACAGAAAAGGAAACAAATTAAATTACATATAAAAAATAATCTATTACAAATGAGGGATGACAATCACTTTGAAATATTGATATAGCTGGGTAAAATCGATGTATTGAAAAAAATATTTATAAACCTAAAAGATATAACTTTCCGACTGCTTGGTGAAGGGGCCCACCACCATACTAACGTAGACAACTTCCAAACGCTTCTACTATCATTTAATTTCCACACCACAATTAATACTCCCACACGCATAACAGAAATGTCAGAAACTTTAATACATAATATCATAACAAATATAAACCGCAGCTTATATACAACAAACAATGTAGATTTGTCCATCTCGGATCATAAATGCCAATCCATTCCATTGAAAAGTCAAGCGTTCACAAACCAGAACATACAAAAAAACAGTGAAAAAAGCGACATTTCACTAAAAATGCCATCCAATATTTTAATGCACGACTGCAACAAACAACATGGCATGAATTATGCTCCCTGGCAAATACTGATGAACAGTACAATTTTTTTCTAAAAACTTTCAAACGTATGTTTGATGATTCCCACTAAAAGTCATACAGATAAAATGCAAAGAACACCCAAGATAAGAGAGCAGGGGGTTAAACTACAAAATCTTCATAGACAAGCTAAAATATCAGGAAACTTCCTGAAAATGAACTATCAAAAGCAAAACAAGCGACAAATAGTAACTGGATACAAAAATCCCAAAATAAAAGCAAGGCCATCTGGATCATAGTAAAGAACGAAACGTACACTGATAAGGCCCAGCGTAAAGATAACCTTTGTCCCCGGGACGTCCTTAGTAGACCATGTCTCCCCTATGAGAAAAAAATCGGGGATCGCAAATGTAAAAGTAGATAAGCCATACTCGATGGCATCACTTTTTAATAGTAATTAATTATTTTTTAAATAAACATAAAAATGTAGTCACACTAGCAATAAATCAAATACTACAGATCTCTTCCACAACCAAAATAAAGCGTTCAGTAATACATTCAACTTCGAAGAAATCTCATAGAAGAAAAGTAAAAAAACTAAAAAACATTAGTTCCTGTGGATGAGATGAAATCCCACAGAGGTTAAACATGAACCGTATATCTTACATAAAAACTCCCTAACTTTATCTTTAATTCACACAAAAAGGGGGATTTCCTGAGAAAAAAAAAATTTTTGTTATCACACCTGTTTATGAATGAGCGTAGCAAAAATTCCATTTTTACACTGGAGAAAAAAAACCGGGAATTTTTTTTTCTTTTTTTTTTATTTTTGTGTGTTTTTTTAACACGATTTCCCGGAAACCGTACCAAAAGCGAAAAATTTTCTGGAGCCTTCGAAATCTCTGAAAAAATTAAAAAATGCATGGTTCGAAAAATTTATCGAAAATTTTTTCTCATGAAAATAGCAATTTTTCAATTTTTTTTTTTTTTAAAAAAAAAAATTTTTTTAAATTATAAACACCTAATGCTTTTTCCGATTTTTAAGATTTTTTTACGAACCTTAATTAAACGAGGGGGAAGCGGGCGACTAGTTCTCCATTCAACCAAAAGGCCCTAATTTTGGATTCTGTCTGTCGTCTGTATCGAAAAACCCGCCCAACCGCTAACAGATGCGCTGAAATTTTAAAAAGACCCGGTACAAGTTTACTGAGAATGTTACAAATCAGCTTTTCCTTGCGATTTAAGCCTACAATAAAAAAAATTGATTTTTAAAATATCAAGACATTTGTTTTTTTAGCAGTTAGCGGGCGAGGTTGACGTGGCCTGTGGCCTAGTGGAACCCTTTTGCCTTTCCCCACGGATGGATGCGGTTCGATACCCCCCAGTTCCAACTTTTTTTTATTTTAACACCCAATATTTTTTTTGAGGGGTGTTAAAGGAAATAAAAATTAGGTCATTTTTTTTACCCTTGGAAATTTTTTAAGTTTCACGCTAATACGTTTTGAATACGATTCGCATTTGAAATTTCAATTTACATAATTATTGTGGGCAAGCAAGAGTGAGTTCCTGTAAGGTGACCCGACGGTCCGGTTTTAGAGTCAAAACACTTGGCTAACTCACTCGTTTAACAAAGACTTTGGTGTTTTCCTATTTCATAATTTAACGAGGGAGCGGAGCGACCGAGTGTCCTTCATACACTCGAACGATCTCATTCTGTGATTCGTCTGTCCTGTCTGTACGTCAAAATCAGCCTAACCGCTGAACGAGATTAGGGCTGAAATTTTTAAACAGAGATCAGGACGAGTTACTGAGAACTGCTAACAAATCAGCTAGATCCATTGTCGATTTAATCCTACAATAAAATTAAAATTGATATTTAAAATATCTATAGCATTTGTTTTAGTAGCAGCTAGCGGACACATCTACGTGGCTTGGCATGGCCTATTGGTCACATTAAGTCTAGCCGCACGGAGGTTGGGGTTCGATACCCATTAGCTCGAACTTTTTTATTATTTTTGAACACCCACATTATATTTTGGAGTGGTGTTAAATGAAAATAAAACTTAGGTGATTTTGTTTTATTTTTGGAAATTTGTTAATGTTTCAAGCTTATACGTTTTTGATACGACGCGCATTTCAAATGTTCAATTTATATAACTAGGAAACGCCTAAGTCGTTTACGAGTGAGTGAGCCTGGTTGAGGTACCCGGTATCATTACCTCATACTGGGGCTAGATCCTTAGGTAAAGGGGAGGAAAGGGGATGTTACCGTGTACTTCAACACTTGGCTCACTCACTTCACTCGTTTAACAACGACTTTGGCGTTTCCCTAGTTAAACGAGGGCAGCGGAGGCGACTGAGTGTACTCCATATCAACCTCAAACGGCGTCTCATTCTGTGATTCTTCTGTCTGTCTGTAGCGTCGAAAAATCAGCCGAACCTGCTGAACGATTGCGCTGAAATGTAAACAGACATCCGGTACGAGTTTACTAAGAGCTGTTTAACAAAATCAGCTTGATCCATGCGATTTAAGGGCTACATAAATAAAAATTGTGATTTTTTAATATATCAATGGCATTTGTTTTTGTAGCAGTTAGCGTGATGGGGGTGACGTGGCCTGCATGCCTAGTGGTAATCCATTAGCCTACCGCACGGATGATTGGGTTCGAATACCAGTTAGTTCCAACTTTTTATATTTTTTACATTCACATATTATTTTTTGAGGGTGTTCAAATGGGAAATTAAACTAGGGTGATTTTTGTTTTATCTTAGGAAATTTGTTTAATTGTTTTCACGCTAATACGTTTTGAATACGATTCGCTTTTGAATGTTTCAATTTAAATAATTATTTGTGGCAAGCAGAGTGAGTTCCTGTAAGGTGACCCTACAGTCCGGTTTTAGAAGTCAAAACACTTTGGCTAACTCACCTCGTTTTAACAACGGACTTGGTGTTTCCCTAGTTTTCATAATTAAACGAGGGGCGGACGGGGGAGGGGGAGGGGGGGAGGACCGAGTGTCTTCATACAACTCGAACGGATTCATTCTTTGATTCTGTCTGTCCCTGTCTGTACGTCGAAAATCAGCCGAAGCCGCTGAACCAGATAGGCCTGAAATTTTAAACAGAATCCAGGACGAGTTTACTGAGAACTGCTAACAAAATCAGCTAGATCCATTGCGATTTAATCCTACAATAAATAAAAATGGATATTTTTAAAATAATCGATAGCATTTGTTTAGTACAGCTAGCGGGACAACATCTACGTGGCTTGCATGGCTAATTGGTAAGCATTAAGTCTACCGCACGAGGGTTGGGGTTCGATACCCTTATCTCGAACTTTTTTATATTTTAACACCCACATTTTATATTTGGGAGGGGTGTTAAATGAAAAATAAACTTAGGTGATTTTGTTTTATCTGAAATTTGTTTAATTTTCACGCCTTATTACGTTTGCAAATTACGATTTCGTCATTTCAAATGTTCAACTTTAATAATGAACTAGGAAACGCCTAAGTCGTTGTTAAAAACTAGTGAGTGAGCAGGTGTTTGAGTACCCGGTATCTTCCTCATACTGGGCTAAGATCCTTAGGTAAAGGGAGGAAGGTTGTTTTCCCGGGTACTCAACACTTGGCTCCTCACTCACTCGTTTAACAACGACTTATGGCGTTTCCCTAGTTAAACGAGGAGGCGGAGCGACCGAAAGTGTCTCCTTTAACTCAAACGGCACCTCATGTCTGTGATTCTGTCCCCTTCTGTCTGTCTGTCTGTACTTCGAAAATCAGCCGAACCGCTGAACAGATTGGCTGAAATTTTAAAATCATACATCCGGTCGATTTTACTGAGACTGCTAACCAAAATCAGCTAGATCCATTGCGATTTAATCCTACATAAATAAAAATGTGATTTTTTTTAAATATCGATAGCATTTGTTTAGTAGCAGCTAGCGGGACGAGATCTTCCCTCCTGGCTGACATGGCCCAGTGGTAAGCATTAACTTCCGCACAGAGGGTTTATGGGTTCTATCCCGTTAACTCCAATTTTTTTATATTTTTACATCCACATATATTTTTTGGGGGTGTTAAGTGGGGAATAAAACTTATGTTGATTTTGTTTTACTTGGAAATTTGTTAATGTTTCACGCTGAATACGTTTTAATAACATGATTCGCAATTTTAAATGTTCAATTTAAAAAACTAAGGGAAAGACGCCAAGTGGTTGTTAAACGAGTGAGTGAGCCATGTGTTGAGTACCCGGTATCATTCCCCATACTGGGCTAGATCTAGCCTTAGGTATAATGGAGGAAGGGGGTGTTCCCGGGTACTCAACTTAGGCTCTCTCAATCGTTTAACAACGACCTTTGGCCGTTCCCTAGTTAAAACGAGGGAGGCTGGAGAGCGACTGAGTGTCTCCATTCAACTGCAAACGCCTCATTTGTGATACTGTGTGTCTGTCCTGTCTGTCTGTACGTCGAAAATCAGCCGAACAGCTGAACAGATTGGGGGCCTGAAATTTTAACAGACATCCGGTACGAGTTTTACTTGGGAACTGTTAACAAAATCGGCTAGATCCATTGCGATTTAAGCCTACAATAAATAAAAGGTGATTTTTTAAATTATCGATAGCATTTGTTTTATTAGCAGCTAGAGCGGGGAACGGAATCTGTGTAGCTGACATGGCATAGTGGTAGCAATTTAGCCATAGCTGCACGGAGGGGTTGTTGGTTCGATGCCCGTTAGCTCGCAACTTTTTTTATATTTTACACCACATTTATTTTGAGGGGTGTTAAATGGAATAAAATTAGGTTATTTTGTTTTATCTTGAAAATTTTGTTATTTGTTTTTAAGCTACCTACGTGGTTTGAACATGATTTCTCATTTTAAATGTTCAATTTAAACAACTAGGGAAAACGCCAAATTCGGTTTGTAAACGAGTGAGTGAGCCACGTGTTGAGTCTCGGTATCATTCCTCATACTGGGCTCGATACAGCTTAGGTAATAGGGTGAGGAAAGGGGATTTCCGGCAGTGGCGGATCTAGACATAATCATGGGTGGGGGGCGATTTGCGTGTGCATGTCAGTCGTGGGAAAGGGACTAAGCGCGGACGCACGGGGGGTAGAGGGGCGGAGCCGCCCCATTATTGCGCCGCTGGCGAAAATTTTGAAAATCAGGTTTTTAGAGTGCAATTTGGTGCGTTTTTAGAAAAAGTGGTGGCGAATGCAATACGGAAACACTATAGCTTGATATGCACAGAAACCAATTTGTTTTGTCGTCATGTCGCGCTTACATTTACTAGGCATTGGGCTAGATTGGCAACTTATTAAAAAACGTTTGATCTTATTTTTCATTCACATTTTAGTTATTTTATTAAACTTCTACCCATTTAGTTTAAAAAACGATTCACATAGGATACAACTTAATAAATCGAAGTACAAACCGATGCAGACACTTTTCAGAGGCAAACTGATTATTTCTGACAACATAAAGAAAAGTTGATTTTATCGGGAGTTTTTAAATAAATAGCGCCGCAGGCGAAATTTTGAAAATCAGGTTTTTATAGTGCATTTTGGTCTTGCACAATAAAAATAAATCATTTTTTTATTTTTAAAGAATCATGGGGGGCGATCGCCCCCACCGCCCCCCCTGGATCCGCCATTGGTTCCCGTTATTTAACACTTGGTTCACTCACTCATTTTAAACAAACGACTTTGGCGCTTCCCTAGTTACACATTGCTGTGCAATAGTAGAGCAGGCCCCTTTAACACAATGTTACCTTGCCACCAGTTTATGTCTAATATTAAATTAACAGTGGCCTTATACAATATATTAAATACATTCCTACAATAACTTCTTAGCAAATAAGGGAAAATTAATTATTATGATGATGAATAAGATGAGAATGAGTAACAAAATTGTGAAGGGATGTCCGAAGGCTATTAAGGATTACTCATCCCTTGCATTAGCATTACGAGACTGAGAAAAAACTCGGAAAAACCCTCAGCTGGATTGCCGGTCCGACGTGATTATGAACACGGACCTCCCGAATCAGAGTCACGTGCTTAACGTTGGAGGCAACACTGTCGAAAGCCTATGCAGGGAATAGAACGCACCGTCACACATTTCTGAAAAGATATTTGGGTTCAAGAAGCGATTGACAGGCAATTGAGTTTTAAGTGTCATACCCTCTCTTTGGGTGCGGCGGCTCGCCAGTTGGACCCACCGCATCGCTGTTGCCAGTTTGCTTAACTGACTGAACCTCATTTACAAAATAATACCAAATACATGTTATGAACCTTGCAAACCTGTTAGAATAGTAGCGGAATTTGGATAGTTTTGTTGTTGGATTACCACAGATTTATACGATGTTTAATCAGTTTGCTTTATTAACTACATGAATGATACAGACATAACGAAACGGGAACTAACTCCGTAGCAGTGCTGCCAACTTTTATAAAGAAAGAAGAAGATGAACATTATTGACAATCCCTCTTGTCAGCCAGAGATTATACTCCATAACACTCCCCCTTCATCTACTGACACAAGAACAAAAAACAAAAATTTCTGTTAGTATACTCAAGAGAATGATGCAAAACTTAAATTTCACTTATCAAACTAAGAGTCCTTCACACACTTATTGTGTTGATTTTTCCCAACCTTTGGTCAACACATCTGCTACCATTTGTCCTCGGAACTCACATGATTTAGCTCCGAATGTAATTTTGCTCATGTGCTGTCTAATACTATGGTATCTCACAGCTTGTACTTGGTTTCTAATCCACCAACTCCTGTGTTCCTTGCTATTTTTTGTGAACTTGATTATCATTTAAACAAACAATGGTATCTGATTTTCAAACAGTTTCTTTTGAATAAAATGTTTCAGATAATATACAGGCCTCATCTGAAGTGCTACATATTCCGCCTCTGTTCTGTTGCTTTGTTCTAATTCTTTGTTTTCCTGCTTTCCATGATACTGGCCCACCACCAAGCATAAAACAAAACTGTGTAATGATTTTCTTCATAAACATCATTACAAAATCAGCATCAAACCATACGCATAGTTTTATTACCAGTGTGTTTAAATGAACAAATGATAATCTTTTGGTCCTTGAAGATAACGCAACACCCTTTTTGGCTGCTTTTCCATGATCTCGGAAGAGCTAACCTTAAACCTGCTCGAAATAGCTAGCTACAAAGCTATGTCGGGCCCTTGTGCATACAGCTAGATACATGATGCGTCCAATTAGGTGCTGATACGAAACATTCAACATTGGTTTCAGAAGTTGAAAACATCTTACTTCATCCTGCAGTCTTAGAGGGGTTGATACGGATTACAATCGGACATTGAAAACGTTCTAGACATTTTGAATGTACTGTTCTGGTTCTCTGATTTCACCGTCACCTTATCCTCTGAAACTCATTTCCCAAACAATGTTTTAGTTCCCCAAGGTCCTAATTTTAATTCTCTTGCTAAACATGTTTTTCAGTCATCTTGTACAGAATGTTATTTGAAACACAATGAAATCATCAACATACAGAGCAATGATTATTATTGCCTCCTTCACTACTCTTAAAATACCACACATGGCTCAAGATTGGACTCTCTAAATCCCAACTTTGATCAAATATTATGTAATCTTTGTGTTCCAAGCCTAGAGGCTTGTTTTTAGTACATACAAAAGCCTTTTCACAAACACACCTTCTCCCGGCTCACCCACTGAATGTTTTAGTCCCTCTGGAACGTCCATATACCACTTCTTCCAACTCACCCATGCTGAAAGGCTGTGCTGACATCCAGAGTGATCAATAATCTAAATTTAAACATTTACAGCACACCCAGAGCATTCGGATTGTTGAAGATCTCCCACTGGTGAGAAAGTCTCCTTATAGTCCTATGCCCCTCATTTGTGAAAACCTTTAGCTACAACCTTCGATTTTAAACCGTTCTACAAGCACCCAATCGGGCCGCGTTTTTAATTTTAAAACCCATTTTGCTTTTTAATTACATCAGCACCCTCAGCGTCCATCCTAACTCCCATGCACCGTTGGTAGATAACGATTTAAGCTCGTCTTCCATAGCTCTTTTCACTTCCTTTGTCTTTCCCTCAATAGGCTGTGAGTAACTGTTTCTGGTTCGCCCTAATTCTGTCTGCTACTCAAAAACAGTATACGCAACAAAAATCTGGAACTGCTTTAGGTTTATGAACCCTTTTAGTGCGTCTAGCACCCACATTTCGCTAATTTCTCTCCTAACTAGGCCTACATCTAAATCTACGCCATGAGACTCCCCACTTTCAACTCGGTTTCCAGGTCGTAGGATTCACTTTGAACCGATTTCATTATTACCTGATCCTCACTAGATACTGACATTACCTCATTATCCTGAACTAGCTCATTAACCCATTACTTATGCCTTACACTTTGCTCGACCTCGATTTTTAGGGATTTTCCCAGACTTAATGCCACTTTTCCTTATCCTCTTCGAGGAATATAACATCTCTAGCCCTGAAAACCTCTTCAGGATTTTGGAGGATCAACACATCTCTAACCTTTTTGTTTCAGTGCAGTACCCTACAAACAAACACTCCTTTGCTTTTATAATCCCCTTTTTTCCTGAATTTCTTAGATATGAACAAACGTTGCACCCAAAAGTTCTGCAAATGACTGAGATCGGTTTCTCACCTGTCCAGGCCTCCCAAGTGTCCTCCTATAACTTGCTTTACTAGGGATCTATTTTAAGGTAACCTGCAGTCCTAGTGACTTCTACCCATACTTAGCACCATAAACCGAGTCTTGCAAAATGAGTTCTCCCTAGTTTCTACTAGCAGTTCTATTGGTTTCTCACCGTCCGCAACTCCATTCTGGTTGTGGGCTATCGGTACTGTGACTTGATGCTTAATCCAGCATCGGTCAGTAAAACTACGCATTTCTTGATTGATAAATTCTGTCCCCCCGTCCAGTTCTAACAGTCCTGAATTTTTTAATTTAGTTTCATTCTTTCAACATTGCCTTAAAGTCTGCAAATTTGGCCTTGGGTTCATCTTTTGATTGTAGAAATACAAACATATTTTTCTTGTGAAATCATCACCAACACAAAAAAATACTTTGAACCATCCCCTGCTGGCTCACTCATTGACCACACAGATCAGCATGAATAAGCTACAGTTTTTCTTGAGCTCTTCGTGCTCCTAATTTCTTAAAGGGGACCCTATGTTGTTTCCCTTTTAATAAATGGCAAACAAGGCTTCAAGACCAGGGAGCACCAGAACCTTTGGGAAAAGTTTTTCAGGGGGGGGGGGGGGGGTTTCAACCCAGTTTACCATCTCAAATCTGACTTGACACGTGTAGTATGCACATTTTAGAAACATCTTTAGGGAGGATGTCACTTAGAATTGTGGTATTCGTTTTTTTAGCATGCCATTTTTGCTTTTGGATGTCGATCATTGAAAAGCGTGTCGTACTATCTTAAAATAAATGTACATAGCCCGTGACACAGTACCGATTTTATTTTTTCTTAACCGATTTGGTAGGTAATTGCATGTTTTAATTATTGTTTATAATCAATTTCTAATAGTCATATGATTTCATCGTTAAAAAATGCAGATATGGCGAAAAAAGTGTAAATATTTTTACTAAAATGTGATTCAAGCATAACTTCACAGATTATTTTGGTCAGTTAGCGTATGTTTTTATCTTAAATTAGGATTTATAAAACTAACTCATGGCAACATATATAAAAAAAACGGATTATTGCACATTTGAGACATAAGCGTTGAAGGCTGAGCTTTTCAGTGGATTGTACGCTATTTTAACTATGATTTTCATCCAACTTCATTTTGTCATTGCTAGTATAGAATAACATTTTTAAAGTCCCCCACTGAAAATCAGTTATATAACTGAGTGGGCAGACTCTAAATAAAATTTATTTATTTATTTATTTATTTATTTAAAGAAGTTCCAACAAACATACAATGCAAATGGTAAATGTGAATGATATTAAAAATGCGATTTAAAGATTTTTGCTAGAATGTTTTTTATTGAATTTTTAGTTTCAAAAGTGGAAAAAGTGGAAAGTCTGTTTTTCACGTGACAAATTTATTTGCTGCACTTATATTCTTGGAAAGTATAATTTAAGAGTTTTTGTAGGTTATCTAAAAATTTAATCTAATTCGGAGTAGTCATTTGTTATGGACAGCAAAGAAATTAACGCAGACATGTTCAAAAAAAATGTCCGAGGAAATGTGCAACATATTTCATCGGAGGTAAAAACAAGCATAAAATTTGGGGAAAATACTTTATGGCCTAATGAACAATAATTGATATGATTACATGAAATTTTACTCCATTAACCACTGGGGTCAAAAAATCAAAATCTTTATAAAAAAAAAATTTTACTGATTTTTTTTTTTATTTTAGAGTCTGTTTGATCCTAATTTTTGGGTTTTATTATGTAATTATTCACAAAAGTTTCAATTTGTAAAATATTTA
Organism: Sweltsa coloradensis; assembly: GCA_024449915.1. Classification (NCBI taxonomy): domain Eukaryota; kingdom Metazoa; phylum Arthropoda; class Insecta; order Plecoptera; family Chloroperlidae; genus Sweltsa; species Sweltsa coloradensis. The sequence continues at coordinate 131,388 of JAMZAV010002468.1, forward strand.
AAAATTAGATTTAAAAATTTTGTCAATTTTGCAAAAAAAAATTCTTCAAAATTTGAAACTTTTGTGAATAATTAATTGAAAAACCCAAATAATTAGATTAAACGGTTTTTAAAAAATAAAATTTTTTTACAGTAAAATTGATTTTTTTATTTTTAATTTTTTGGCCTCCGTGAGTTAAGAGTAAATCTTCTTGTAATCATATAAATTATTGTTCATTAGTCATAAAACTTTTTCCAAATTTTTATGCTTGTGACCTCCAATGAAATAGTTGCACCATTTCCTCGACATTTTTTATTTTTGAACATATCTGCGTCAATTCTTTGCTGTCCATAACGAATGACTGCCCAAATTTTAGATTACATTTTCCAGATACCTTCAAAAACTCTTAAATTATACTTTCCAAAATAATCCAAAAATAAAATTGCCCGGAAAATCGACTTTTCCACTTTTTCACTTTTGAAACTGAAAATTCCATAAAAGCGACTATTCTGCTAAAATCTTTAAATCGCATTTTTGGATGAGCTTAGAAAGCGTAGCGAGCGAAGCGAAGATTCCATTTCACTACACCGGAGAAAAAAAACCCGGAATTTTTTTTTTTTTTTTTTTCTTTTTTTTTTTTTTTTTTTGTTTTTTTTGTCTGTTTGTTAGCACGATTCCGGCTAAAACCGATACTCCCATTGCGATGAAATTTTAATTTGGGGGTCTTCGAAATCTCTGAACTTAGAACTGCCCCGTTTTTGAGCACAATCGAAAAAAAAATTTTTCATGAAAATCGCAAAATTTTTCGATTTTTTTTCGATTTTTTTAACAATTTCTTCGACTTACCACACCTACATGCTTTGTCCGATTGTAAAGATTTTTCACAGAACCTTTATTTTTTGAATTTATATATTCGTGTAAAATTTGGGGCGTTATCAAAAAATATTTTTTACGAAATCGCAATTTTACGACTTTTTCAATTTTTAAAATTTCTCCAGCTTATAACACCTACATGCTTTATCCGATTGTAATGATTTTTTTACAGAACCTTAATATTATGAATTAAATATATTCGTGTAAAATTTGTGCGCAATCTAATAATTATTTCTTATGAAAATTTCAATATTACGATTTTTTCCTTTTTTAAAAATTTCGAATCATTAAAAAAATTAAAATTTAAGTTATGTTTTTATTAAATTTAATTTAAATTTTTTATTTAAATTAAAATTTTAATTTTAAAAATATCTTCAACTTAGTAATGATTTTTTCACAGAACAACAGTAAATCCGCATAAAACACATGGCAGCTCAATGCACCAATTTCGCTCATCCAACAACGCGGCGGACTTAAGCGTTTTCCTAGTTAATATCAATCAATTTTACCATTTGCATTGTATTGTTTGTTGGAACTACTTTAAAAATGTTATTCTATACTAGCAATGACAAAATGAAGTTGGATGAAAATCATAGTAAAATAGCGTACAATCCACTGAAAATGCTCAACCTTCAACGCTTATGTACTCAAAAAGTGCAATAATCCGTATTTTTTAATATGTTGTCCATGGGGTTAGTTTTATAAATCCTAATAATGTATAAAAACATAGCACTAACTGCCCAAAATAATTTGTGAAGTTATGCTTGAATCACATTTTAGTAAAATTATTTTCACTATTTTTTGCCAAAATCTGCATTTTTAGCAATGAAATCATATGACTATTTGAAATTGGTTATAAACAATAATTAAAACTTATAATTACCTACAAATTAGTGTAAGAAAAAATAAAAACGGTTAACTGTGTCCCCGGGCTCTGTACATTTTAAGATAGTACCGACTAAGCTTTTCAATGATCGCACATCCAAAAGCAAAATGGCTGCTAAAAAAATACGTATACCACAATTCGAAGTGACATCCTCCCTAAGGTGTTTCAAAATGTGCATACTACCACGTGGTCAAGTCAGATTTGAGATGTTAAGTGGGTTGAGCCAATTCGTTTAATCGTTCCTACAGGAATTAGCTCTTGGAAATACCAGGTTTTCATTAGAGTATTTAACGCCAACTACGATACCATTTTGCAACAAGTTCATACTTCTACCATTTAGATGGCCTAACCGTTTATGCCATAATTCCTGCAAATTAATTTGTTTATTATTTACAGAAAAAACAGTTTGCTGATTACTTTCTGGTACACTTGCCTGTTGTTCAGCAACTTCAGGGTCATTAACCTCATCATTTGAGAGATCCAACTTGTACAAACCATCATGATTAGTAGCGGTTGCTACAACTTTACCATAATACTCAAAGCCCTCCTTCCGAAACATTTTACAACCTGTATCGGAAAATAAAGCACCATTTCTTTAGTGCACATGGCACTAAAAAGATAATAAATTATCACTTAAACCAGGAACATTGACACTTCTTTATGACTTAAAATTCCCCAGATGATTTGAGTTTGACACTAACATCACCAGCACCAGCAGCTTTAAATTTTGTCACTATTAGCTACCTTTACGTTATCATATGTTTCCTGTAATTCAAAATCCAGTCATTCCGCTTGGACATATGACCATTAGCACCCAGAGTCTACAAACAAGTCTTCATGGCTTCCCGTAGACTTGGTGTGTAGCGCAGTTAGAAAGTCCATTTCTTATTGGAATGCGACTGTTGTGTCTTGTTACCCGTCCCCTTTTGATTTGACGTTTTCTGTCCCCGCAAAGTAGACTCTTGTGTCTTCTTCTGGTATGTAGACTCCTGTGGCTTCTTCTTCAGGGGTGGACATGAGGCTTCAGGTGACCAGGATCATTACAATGATAAAAATCTTCTCTCCTTGAACGAACCGGCAACGCCACCTCTCTTGCGAGTTGCAAACGCTGTTGCTTCCGTTTGCGATCCACTTGTTTCCAACTTCATGGGATACTGAAGTAAATTATTCTTCAACCAATCACTGGATAAGGGTTTCTAACCACTACCTTAGAGTCCCAACTCGAACGATTCAAATCAGGCGGAAGTCCTCCAAGCATTATCGTGGCTAACAGATCATCGTCTAACGGCTTTCCAATATCACGAAGCCTTTGAGCAATGTCCATTATGTCTGCGATGTATTTTTGCATTCCTGGGTAATCATCATAGTTAATTCTCATTAGTTTTCTCATGAGTCCAACTCGTCTTTGAGGACCACAGTCTTCAAATGCATTTGCTAGGCTTTTCCAGTTTCCACGCTGCCTCTGCGGTTTCCACAGACTGGATATGCATAAATAAAAATAAATTAATTTTATTTAGAGTCTACCCACTCAGTTATATAACTGATTTTCAGTGGGGAACTTTAAATCAAAGCGACCAAGCCAACCCTGCAGGCCCGACGCAATCGACGAGTGAGCGATAACCAACCAAAGATCAATATTTTTAATAGGAAATATAGCAATCAGTGGTATGGACAGTGCGAACACCCGCGAATCAACGCCAGAATCAACAAGGCCGATTCAGAACAACTCTGAAATTTAGTATGTGCGGCGTTGCTAGACGGCCTCCAAAGTCACCGTTTACAAACTCCTAAGACAAGAACTGATGGACTTAAGTCCAAATCAGAAGTTAAAAAACTTCTGACTTCGGCGGGAATCGAACCCTGGACCTTCTGCATTGGAAGCAGATACGCTAACAACAAGACCAACGAGCCACACAACAAGACCAACGAGCCACACAAATGCACCTTGATGTTCAAACAGATGTCGCTAATGCTCTCTGATCTTTCTTTGCGTCCAATGGGATTGGGGCACCTTGCAAGCCACAAGCCAGTTTCCCTCTCGACACAATCCCACAGATCCATGCCTTCAGAATCATTTTCATGATTAGCTTTCATGTGGAATAATTGCTTAGTCCATCTAACTTCGGTTCCACATTCGGACTTGTATTAGCCATAATTGTTTAGGATTAATCCGTTTAAAACAATAAAGTTATTCATGAAGCTAGAGCCTACTTACGATTTCACTATGCGGTCCGATATTCGGGGTTAGGGTTGACCACCGCATCGAATACAATTCAGATTCCAACAAAACAAAAAACCTTAAATTCAATTAATTACCCAATTGGAAGCTCTGGGCTCCATAACCTGTTAGAATAGTAGCGGAATTGGGTAGTTTTGTTGTTGGATTAACACAGATTGATACGATGTTTAAATCAGTTATGATACAGACATGAACGGAAACGGAACTAACTCCGTAGCAGTGCTGCCAACTTTTATAAAGAAAGAAGAAGATGAACATTATTGACATCCCTCTTGTCAGCCAGAGATTATACTCCATAACACAACCCTGTAAGCAATGAAGGCAAACGCGTGGCCCTTGAGAAGATTAGTCGAACCCTTCGGTTCTTTTGTGGCATTGTCTAGGTAATAGCTGACCAATATCAAGTCTATTCACGACTGTTCTTTTCAAAAATCTAGTACTGTTTCATTCCCTGCATAGACATATAAATATGCCTACGTGTTATGCTAAAAGTAATGACAATGTAGCCTATAAGTATAATGTAGTAGAATAGTATGTGCCTCGTGTAATGTATTCGTTACGAATATGTAACTATAATACTAGACAAGAATGTAGGAAGAAGGTTACCGATAAGACGTCAAGTTCCCATGCTGCTATTCTTCCTTTATTTACCACCAGAGTGCAGAGTGTACATGGTACGTTTTAAATTATACAGGTATGCCAACTTACTTGCATGAAATAGCGCTATATATTACATCTCTTTTCCCCTAAAAGAGTTCAAACCTGTGGTAGAAATGAAAGAAAAGGATTATTGTTACGGTAAGAGCAATGCTATTACCCTAAATCAAAAGTTTAGTAATTGGTTTGATTCGAAAAATGATTATTAAAATTGGTATGATAGTAATACAATGAAATTATCTCCAACTCATTATAAACTCAATGATCAAAATCGTTCAGCCATGACGGCGGTTTCTTCAACCTTGCCGGTCTTTCGGTTCGTCCCGGCGTATCTTCTAGAGCATCTTTTGACCCCCCTTTTGCTTCATCCATCTGTGGTGTTCGTTGGCTGGATATATGGTTTCACAAAAGATGCGTTTCTTTTGTACTCTGCGCAGTTGGTGACTGGATATGGACTGTAGACCCCGTCTTTTCCACGACGCGGAAAGGTGTCGGATTGAAAGGGGTTGATAGCTTGTCCGTTTTTCCTGTCTGACGAGTACCTGGGCCCCTGGAGATACTTGGGAATCCACGGCTCTTCTCGTGAAATCGCTCAACTCCTTGCCCTTCATCTTGCACTCCTGGTCTCTGTCGCGTACTTCAGAATCCAAACGATCCGGATTTGGTAGAATCGAAAGGTTATCTCTAATCCCTCTGTGAACATTAGAGAAGCGGGCGTTTTACCAGTAGTTGTGTGTGGTGTCGTGTGATACGACAGCAGGTAAGTTCTTAACGCCTGTTGTAGGTCTTCACCACTGTTGTGAGCAATGCGCAGGCGTTTGAGGAAGGACCTATTTTGGCGTTCAACTTCACCATTCGCCTGCGGCCAATATGGAGTCACGTGGCGTAAATGAACTCCATTCGTGAGACAGAAATTGCGAAATTCTTCGCTAATAAACTGCCTTCCATTGTCCGCAAACGATAGTCTCGGGAAGACCGTATCGTGCAAATATGCATTCCAAGACATTAATCGTCTCGTGTGAAGTATCTTTTTCATAAAGGTTGCTTCACAAAATCGACTATAGTAGTCGACGACTACAAAAATGAAGTCGCCAGTCGGTAATGGTCCTAGGAAATCGATCGCGAGGTCCTGCCAGGGTCCACTAGGGAGTTTGGTCCTTATGATTGGTTCAGGGTGGGGGTAAGGACTCACTATTTGGCAACCATGACAGGATTTGCAATATCGTTCAGCCTCAGAATCAACTCCTGGCCACCAGACCTTACTGCGTAACCGAGCTTTCATTTTTACTATACCCGGGTGTCCTTCATGTGCCAGGTCGAGTATTCTTATCCGGAGACTCTTCGGAACAACAACCCTGGTTCCTCTCAGGATTATATTTCCCAGTACACAAAGTTCTGGTTTAAGGATCTGAAAACGCTTAGTTCCGAATTCCAGTTATCGGTTAGGATACTATTTTTCAGCTGCGATAGTTCACTATCACTGGAACATGCAGAGGACATCTCTGCCATTGTAACTGATTTTGGCAAAGCCTCGCTTGCGACCCAGTGCACATGTAAATCGTTACCTGCAGCAGGAGAAACTGCTGCGAGAAGACGTGACAAGGAGTCCGCAATGTTTGTGGATCCTGGACGATATTCTACCCGGTATCGATATCCTTGTAGCTTCATAACCCAAACGCTCAATTCGCGCATTTGGTTTCGATCGAGGGGAAAATAAGAACTCTAATGGCTTATGATCTGTGACAAGACGATTCGTCTCCTCCGTACACGTAATTGTGAAATCGCTCGCAAGCAAACACGATGCCCAGGGCTTCACGTTCAACTGGCTGAATTTTCTTTCAACTTCAGTCAGTGAACGACTAGCGTACTCAATAACTTCTTCGCCGTTGTCGTCGGTTTGTGTTAAAACGCAACCTAGTCCAAACCGGACTAGCGTCCGCAATTATACGTGTCCCACGGGTTGGGGTTGAAGAATCCTAAAGCTTTCGAACTAGCTAGTAGTGCTTTAAGTGTAACAAATGAGTTTTCTTGTTCAGGCCCCCAATTGAATGTGGTGATAGGCCTAGATTCTTCTTCCAATTCCAGCTGATGGAACGCGGAACGAAGATCAAGCTTACTGAAGACCTTGGACCCCCCCAAGTGATGAATCATGTCTTGGAAAGTCGAATAGGGTGGCGTTGCCGTTTAATTGCAAGATTGGCCAACCGCATGTCAATGCACAGGCGCAGTTCACCGTTCTTTTTAGTACTGAGAACAACAGGCGAAGCCCATGTTGTCGGCCCTGTTGCCGGCTCGATAATGTCATTGTTGAGTAGGTCTTGTATCTTCATTTTGACTTTATCCTGTAACTGGTACGGCATCTTCCTTGCTTTTTTGTACTACTGGTGTAACTCCGTCATCGACTGTTAATTTTACCTTATAACCGGTAAATTTCCCTATCCCTTGGAATATACCATCAACTTGGGATCTATAATACCAGGTGTAATACTGGGTATTAATACTTGCAGTACCCCTAACTCGATTGCAGTATCTCTGCCTAACAGGGGTTGGCCCTGTTCCTGCACTACTACAACGGGATTTCAGGGTTTTATTTTTAGCACTATCTCAGTCTCAAACTCACCCAGCACTGAGAGTGGATTCTTAGATCCATATGCAAAAGAACTCTGGATGTCTTTAAACAAGTGCTTTTTATGCCCCTTTTCTTGCATTCATTCCATGTCTTGGAATCTAAGACATTGCAGCAGGCACCCGAATCAATAAGAAGTTCAAGGTTAACCCCGCCCACTTGAGCAGGCAGCATGCTAGGGGTGAAGTTGGTTTATTATGCCACATACCTCTTCATTAATGCCGAATGTATAATTCTCCTCACTCCCCGGCTCCTGCTCGTCTACCTGACGAACTGCATTCTTGTAGGGCCTAGCATTAGGACTACTCTGCATAGGCCTAGACCTGAGAACTTGCTTTTATTACAGACCGAAGCTAGATGACCTAGCTTATTGCATTCCTGCACTTCTTGTCCGTGCCGGACATTGTTCATTACTAGCCAAGTGTGTACCTGATCCACACCGAAAGAATTTAAGGTTAGGCCTAGCCTTGTCCTTGCTAGATTTTACTACAGCGATGTGCGCCGTGTCTAGGCCTAGCTTACCTCAGACTCGATACAGCCGGCCTGGCGCTCTGTAGCCTCGAGCAGGGTTGCAATTTCCTTGGCCTCAATGAGAGTGAGGGAATCTCCCTTCTTCAGGAGAGCCCTGCGTAGTTCATTAGACCTGCATTTCTCTATTAATAGATCGAGAAGCATGCTGTCCCATCTACGAAGTTGCAGTTTACACTTTGGCCCTTCAGCCTAGACAGGACTCGGACACGTTTTCAGTTGAACTTTGTGCCATGCATCGAAATACATACCTCTCATATCGGTGGTTTTTTAGAGGTTCAAAGTAAGAAGTGAGTGGCGTCTTTACACAAAGAATAGATGGTCTTAACCTTCTGGCAAGACGAAATTCGTATCAGATTCTGGCAGAGTAAAACCACACTTCCTGAATGTGTTCACCCCCAAGGTGTAATAGCGTCGCTTTACGGCGCTTTAAATCATTGAGACCTGAGGCCTCGAAGTAAAGTTCTAAGGAACGTACCCATTTGTGCCACCGGACGGCGATCAGGGAAGCATCCGCGTGCGCATCAAACGGTTTTATGGTAGATTTACTATCCATAATTAGTTTTACCATCGTCGCCAATTTGTAATGTATTCGTTACGAATATGTAACTATAATACTAGACAAGAATGTAGGAAGAAGGTTACGATAAGACGTCAAGTTCCCATGCTGCTATTCTTCCTTTATTTACCACCAGAGTGCAGAGTGTACATGGTACGTTTTAAATATACAGGTATGCCAACTTACTGCATGAAATAGCGCTATATATTACACCTCGTACTATGTAGCCTGTAGTTTGTGATAGTTTAGTAGTGTTAGTGAGCCTAGGTTGGCTACACTGAGTCAAGATGGCGGACATCCAGAGAGAACGTAGCGACTATCAGCTACTCCATTTAAATACCTGTATTAACGTATGTAGAATAAACCACTAATTGGAATTACTACTAAGGTGTTATCAATATGCATCCTGAAATATTACATGGTGTACAGAAGTGGTAGTTTGTGACAAAACCGCGCGTGAAGTGATCAAGTTGGGCAAATCCTAACTCGGCCCGAAGCCAATGCTAGGCCTATCGCGTCACCGCCGACTCGCCTAGACAAAGAGAGCCCAATGCTCAAGACCCCTATAGGGGAGTAATGGAAAATGCGCGCCAATGCGCCTAGCAGTGCTGCAATCAGAATTGATTGACGTAACGTCGTAAGTAAACCCGAAATCTGACGAGCAAATCTTGTTCAGTAAGTAGGCCTGAATAGGCCCAATAATAATTTAAATAGAGCCTAGGCCTAGGCCATAAATAAAATGGCTCAGGCTTATAGAAAGCTCCCCGAAATGGAGTTTAGTGGCAATGTAAGTGAGCATTGGCGGGTGTGGAAGCAGAAGTTTAGCATTTACCAGAGGGCTACCAAGGGCTACAAGGACGATGAAGAGGACCAGGTGGCGACCCTACTTCACTTCATTGGGGATGAAGGGCTGTCAATATTTAATACCTTCTACATGCGAGAAGCAGAAAAAAAGAAGATTCAATGTGTTGTCGACAAATTTGACGAGTACTGCAACCCGCGTAAGAACTTGATCTATGAACAAAGTGTATTTTTTACTTGCTCGCAGCAAGAAGGTGAGACCTTTGACCATTATCTTACTAATTTAAAGATTCTGGCTGCAACGTGTGAATTTGGCTCCATGAAAAAACAATTATTAACACTGCGGGTGGTGTTAGGAATCTGGGACAAGGGTTTGAAAGAGAGACTCTTAAGGGTCAGTGACCTAACGTTAGAAAGAGCAGCGGACTTTTGCCGTGCTGCAGAGGCAAGCAGACTACAGGCCCAGGCCATGGAGGAAAAGGTGCCAGTAGAAGAGTTGCTTTTAAGGCAAGGTGAAAGCCCAGCTTCCGTTCAAGAGGTCGGTCTACACAAGAAGCCGTGGGTCCCAAGAAGGAAGATTCAATAGGCAGTAGGCCTACCAGGTCAGAAGAATTCAAGAACAGTGGGAAGAAAGAAGATGACAGGAAATTTAACTGCAAGAAGTGTGGTACAGACATAGTTTGAGACAGTGCCCGGCATATCAAAAACGTGCTTGAATTGTAACGAGTGTAATCATTTTGCCAAAAGTGTCCAAGGAGAAGGAAGGTGAGAAGATAGATATTTTCAATTTATAGATCACCCAATGGAGATGTAAATCTCTTCTTGGACAATCTCCAGGATACCCTTGTTAAAACAACCAAACAATTTCCAAAAGCAGAAATTGCTCTTTGCGGAGATTTCAAACATTAACATGTTTATTAAAATCTACCGCACAGACACGCCTCCTAGACATGATCGAATCTTTTAACATGGTTGCTTCCATCAACACTCCTACTCGTATACTTGGCAATAGTAGTACCCTCCTTGATAATATATTCACTTCACTGAATCAATCCTGTTATAATACCAAACTATTGCATCCACACTTCTCAGATCATGCAGCCATTCTTCTAGAAATTAAATCGCAAGAGCATTCCTCCCCACAATTTAGCGAAAAAAGGAAATTCAATAAAACAAATATCAACTTTTTCCTAAAGCTACTCGATGAAGAAGAATGGCCTAATACATACTCGACGCAAACGATGCACTAAATACCTTCCTAAATACATTCCTAAGTCTTTTAACAAAGCTTTTCCTAAAACTCGTCAAAAACACAACAAACCTGACCCAAGTCCTTGGATTACAAAGAGCTACGGGAAGAAGGCAAACATCTCAGAAATCTATATCAGATGCATAAACTACACCCTCCCAGTTCAAACTACTCTGACGATTATAAAGCCCTCAAGAAATTCACTCCCTCAAACTTAGAAACACCAAAAACAATTTTATTCACAAAAAATTGAAAGGGCTGACAATAAAGCAAGAGCATCATGGCAGCTAATAAAATCACAATCTATAGCCCCACAATCGCGTGATGACCTTTTGCTAAACATAGAAGGCTCACTAGTGTCAGATCCGAACATAATATCAAATATTTAAATAACTACTTTATAGAAGCGGGAATTAAAAACAGACCACAACTTCATCATAATATTGCAATGCCCCCCACAACAACAATCCCTCAAATCACTCAGTCAATGTTTCTTTTCGACACCACCTCAACAGAAATTGCAAAAATTATTAAATCGTTAGGTAACAAACAATCTTCCGGACTAGACGATGTCCCCACTGTAATTTTATCAAATGTTACAAATCCATTTCCATTCCCCTATCATTAATAATAAACAAATCATTTGAAACTGGTATTTTCCCTTCAAGCTGAAAGAAGCTAATGTTATTCCACTTTATAAGAAAAGGGTTCTCTAAACGACCCAAACAACTTTCGCCCAATATCTCTTCTCTCTTCCTTCTCAAAAATCTTTGAAAAAAGCTTTTATGCCCGCTTAACCTCTTTTATATCCAAGCACAATATAATATCACTAACCCAACATGGTTTCCAAAAAGGCAAATCAACTACCACAGCTATTTTTTCACTTCTTACAACTATCCACGATGCACTTATAAAGGGGACGTTCCATAGGCATTTTTTACGATCTTAGTAAAGCATTTGACACCATCGATCACTCTATCCTACTATACAAATTAGAATCAATGGGAATCAGAGGCCAGGCCCACTCCTGGATCTCTCTTACTATCTGACCGGTCTCAAATAGTCGAAATCCGCAAACTCAAAATAACACCTACCACCCTTTTCATTCTCAACCGCTGATCCTGAAAAGTGGTGTCCCACAAGGAACCATTCTTGACCACCCTTCTTCCTCCTTTATGTCAACGATATGCCAGAATGTTTCACCACTGGTATACTAACACAATACGTCGATGATTTCAGCCATATACTCACAGCACAAAAAGGAAAATCTTTAGCACCACTCTCACAAATGTCCAACGAACAAACTTCCATAATGTCACAATACTGTAACAAAAACCTCCTTCTCTTCAACCGTCAAAAACGGTGTATTTAACTTCCACTCACAAGTTCCACCCACCGAAAGCCTCCTCATTCGCATCTCATCTAAGAGCATTGCCTGCTCTGACGCCATCAAGTTCCTGGTCTACATATGACTGACACTCTTGATTGGACAGACCACATAGACGCTGTTTGCTCAAAGATAAAGAGTGGATGTTTCCTCCTCAGAAGAATTAAAGCCCTAGTCAGCCACAACGTCCTTATTCTCATATACCATGCTCACATCCACTCAACATATCATACGGACTTATTTTCTGGGAAACTCGCCACAAGCTATAAGAGTTTTTAGATTACAAAAACGGGCCATTCGAATTATAGTAGGAGCCTCTTGGCGTACCTCGTGCAGAAATATCTTCCCCACCCAAAAAATCTTGACCTTAGCAAGTACTTTGATACAACTTGCAGCAGTCTTTGTCAAATCAAACCCTCACCTCTTCAAATTAAACTCAACGATTCATGACCATGATACACGATCGCAATCAAAAATTCATGTCCCAACTCATAATACAACGCGTTTCTCCAAAGGACCTCATTACCAATGTCTAACAATCTTCAATCATATACCCCCAGAAATTAAAAATATACAATCCCTAGACTCTTTTAAATATACATTGAAATCATTTCTTATAAAGCGTTGCTTCTACACCATCAATGAATACCTTCATCCAGCTGACGTTTAACTTAATCTTGTGCCCGAAAATATAAATACCCCACCCATAGCTTTACACTCAACTTTCCTTCATAATCCTGAAACTACTATGTATTTTCATGAATATAATTTAATATAAATAAACAATTCAATAAAAAAAATAAGTATTATGTATAGAAATAGAAGGAAAGATATTTATATGATTTATTCCATAGGCTCAATTATGTATTACTCTCCATAGGCTAGGCTATTCACTTTCTCTAAAAAGAGTTATACTTATGCAATGTATGAGTCAAGGTGAATAAAGTTATTATTATTATTATTATTATTTCTTTTATTCACCAATATGAACATTACATAATGGGTATTTAAGAACTTTCACCAGAGATGAACCACATCTCTAAGGTGAAACCCCTATTACATAAAAATTAAATATACATGGCATTAACAAAATACAATACATACAAGAAATAACAGAAACAAATTTTTTACACTAAAACTTGCGTAGTATGTGGGCGGTTCCTAATAATGCTGCCTTTTGAAGCTCTGGAGTCCAGTGATTGCCAGAGATATGTTGGAGGTTCTCTTAAAAACTTCTTCCAATTGTCCCACAAGCTCCAATAATAATGGGAAACAATCTTACAACGGACATTCCACATTCGTTGAATTTCTATTTGAAGGTCTCGATATCTTGTGCGTTTTTCTGCTTCCTTTAGGACTATGTTGCGGTCTGATGGAATAGCTACATCGATGATCAAACATTTTGAGTCGCTTTGTTTTTAACAACAATGTCGGGTTTTGTTTGTGAAGAACCTTTCTATCAGTGATTATTGGGCTCATTCCACAATATGGTCACATTACCATTGTCAACTACTTGTTCTGGTATATGCATGTACCATTTGTCAGAAGTTTCGATGTTGTAACTTCTACAAATGTTCCAATGCAAATGCCCCAACTTTATCATGTCGATCAATGTATTCCGTTTTTGCTAAGACCGGACATCCAGAAATAATGTGCTCTACGCTTTCTTCATAAAGCTTACACAAACGACACTTGTCATCTACGTCGAGTTTGAGAATTCTTTTTTCATAACTTTTTGTTCTTAAGGCTTGATCTTGTGCAGCTACAATAAGACTTTCAGTTTCACCTTTGAGATTACTTCTGCCCAGCCACTTATTGGTTTGATCTTGGTCAATATGTGGTTGCTCCATGCGTGTAATATATTGTCCATGCAAAGGTTTAGACTTCCAGCAACTTATTAAATCTTTCTGGATAATGTTCTTTATTTGCTTCTTGATTATCTTGACCTTGTTAGTGATGGACCCATTTATCTGATTAATATCGGTTAATTCCAAACCTGATTGAAACTTGTTGCCTAACTTAATGACAGATTTTCTCATAGCTTTGCTGGACTCATGTTCTTGAACCATTCTAAAAAATTTGTCATCTCCCTTTCCTTCTATGTATAAACTCAAACCAATCATTGCTGTTTTGTATGACCCCTCTAGTTGAGTTATACCTCGACCTCCATTCTTCCTTGCGATATAACAGTCTTTCGACGTCCGCTCGTGGATGGTGCATTCCGTTCATTGTCAACAGTTTTCTCGTTTTCGATCCAATCTCTTAAGTTCTTCTATGCTCCAATCTAATATCCCAAAGCTATAAGATATTACTGGCACAGCAAATTGACCAATTGCAATAGTTTTATTTCGTCCGTTCAATTCACTTTCAAGTATTAATCTTAGACGTCGTTTGTATTCTTTGCTCAATTTATCTTTCATCATTGTATGCTGAACACCATTGCCTTCTTCTATTCCAAGATATTTATAAGTTGATTCTTGACCAATGTCCTCAATAGTGGTATGCTCATCAAGTTGGATGTTTTCACTTGCGACAATCTTCCTCTCTTGAATGTCGCTTTCTTGCACTTCTCGATTCCAAATTCCATACAAATGTCGTCACTGAAAGTTTTGACGATATTTAGTAAGATACTAAGTTCATCGTCATTTTTCGCGAATAACTTCAAATGGTCCATGTACAGAAGGTGCGAGACTTTGTCTTCATTCGGCAATAATGCATACCCCAAACCTGCGTCATTGAGGCACTTTGTCAAAGGAAACAAGCTCATGCAAAATAGAAGTGGCGATAACGAATCACCCTGAAATATTCCTCGTTGTATGTGAACATTACTTGATGCGATTTCTTCAGTTTCCGTTCTTATTTTCATACTTGTATTCCAATTTAGCATCATATTTTTGCAGAAGTTGACAATAATTGGATTGACCTTATACATTTCCAATACTTTTAAAATCCAACTGTGTGGCACACTATCAAATGCTTTCTTGTAATCAATCCAACCTACACTAAGATTCTTCTGTCTCTGTTTACAATTTTTTTTTTTATTATTATTATTATTATGTAGACACTGAAGCAGAGCATGTATAGACGAACTTTATATTTCGTCTATGACCCTGAATGAATGTCAATCTGTCAATCTGGTTCAAAACAATTGTACGGAAACCAATAGGATGTGGTTGCAGGAAGTATCCATCCAAGGTACAAATGTAAACTGTAAAATAGATACAGGAGCAGAGGTAAGTGTCCTACCCTGGAAAGAGTATGATGATTTAAAGTTGCCTAAACTGTTGGAGAAAACTTCAATTGTGCTAGTTGCATTTGGTAATTCTAAAATCAAACCTGTCGGTACTGTCAAACTTGAATGTAAGCATGTGAAAGATTTGGGAGGTAAGCCTATAAAAATAGACTTTGTTGTTGTAGACCAAGATTTTAGGCCATTATTGGGGCTGAGGGATTGCATGAAATTAGGTGTTGTTGAAAAGATAGATTCATTAGGGATAGGATAGTGGGACGGTCAGAAGAAACAGACTTGAGTATAATCTTTGATTATAATTTTTATGTATTATCTACTTTATTATTATTATATTTCATTATTCTAAACATGTAGCCTAAACGATTTCATTAGTCACATTACTCTAAGGCCTAGATAAACTGTATATCTCAGTGTCCTGCTATATACTATAATAGGCCTACCTATTAAAGGCATTATTATTACTCACTTGATTAAAAATAGTAGTTAGTATTCTTGAGAGTGTTCTCAGTTGATCAGATTCAAGGCTCATTATGTACCAAGAAAGCAACCAGCTGGGGTCACTCCAATACTGTTTATAAGGGGTTATTCTATCATGTTTTCAGTCTGATTATTGAGTGTATTGAATTGTATTATTGATTGTTAGCTTAGGGGAAAGATGTGATAGTTAGCTAGTGTTAGTGAGCCTAGGTTGGCTACACTGAGTCAAGATGGCGGACATCCAGAGAGAACGTAGCGACTGTCAGCTACTCACATTTAATACCTGTATTAACGTATGTAGAATAAAACACTAATTGGAATTACTACTAAGGTGTTATCAATATGCATCCTGAAATATAAATAATAAATAAAAATATAAATAACCGTTTACGATATATTATATAATAAATAAATGTCTTTATTGACAACAGAATTCAAAATTCCACAAAGTGCCAATACAATAATACCTGGAAAAAAATAATAATGGTGTTCTATGTAGGAGCCCTGCTGTAACGTATTGAGTAACGTTAGGATCACATTTAAGTTAGGGATTCGTTCACCTTCAAAGGAATAACACTTGTAGATTTAAGTCTGCATTTCAATCACCATAGATACTTCCAGACATGACTTACAGTATTGGCTTCCATACTTCCAGTGTAGTGTACCAACATTACAGGTACGTACAAGTTTCACTAGACTACGCGGTCCAGGCTGGCCAACAGCGTAGAGCTAATTACATTAGACTTCTCCCCTTTTAATTCTTTGAACAATCAGTTACGAAATTATAGAGTAGTCCAATTTTGTATAAAGTTTATATCTCTAAATCTACTGTCCAGTGGTGTAAAGTAATCCACCATACTTCACTTCACTATAGTACAGGCGCAAAAAGTGTATCTCGTAGGCTATTCGTGGAAAAATATAGCGGTCAACGGCATCGTACAAAGGTATTCATTACAAGGTTTTTGGACATGGGTTACATCAGCGGAATTACTGCAGGTGCTGTCGGTGGCGTCGCGACTCCTAACATACGTTTTGGCTAACTCTCTTACCGTTCATCTCACAGAAAATATCATAGATGCATTTCCATTCAATTTTGTAATGTACATTGATTGGTGCTATTAACTTTTCAGTAATTTAACAATTATAATTTTTTATCAATAAAATAGTCACAAAACGAAATATTAAACTAATTAGTGTTTATTACTTATGGAGGGCCCCCCGACAGGTAAACCATAATCGTCCATGTACTTATATTACTAACATTCTGGTTTGCATGGTTTACTTCTCGTGGTGAGCGGTGAGCGCAAGGAGGATAGTCATGCATACTTTGAATCATACATTATTTCCTCCCAAACCACTACCTAGGAAACCCACTTTCATTAAGGAGGGACATCACTCTAAAAATCAAAACTTCTATTCCTGTAATGCAATCTTCATCATACTTTGAGGATAGGTGGAAAACAACAAAACTAAAGGAAAGTGTACCAGAATATTTTCAACATTTTCAATATTTTAACCCAAAACCCCCTTAAACTACCCCTAAAACGTCAATGACTAAAAATTCATTTTTTCTATACCCTTTGACATAGAAGTCTCAACTTAATTTTAAAATCTTCTCCTGACTCTGCAGTATAATTAATAGTATCGGCTTTAAGTTCTTACCTATATATTTTGATTGTCACATCATCAAAATAAATATATAATATATGAGAAATAATTACCATGCAAATTATTTACCCATGGGAGTAAATATTTGTTAAATATAATACATAGATTTGTAGGTACATGTACTATGAAGAACCAAATAAAAAGCAGCTCATTCGGACCAATCGTTTAGGAATTTTGAATTTTTCGGATATGTAATACGTGGTTTAGAAAAAGTGGTGATAATGAAAAATGAACGAAATTACAATAGGTACAATATTATAATTACAATTTATATTTAATAAATCAATAAAAATTAAAATATATTTACAAAAAAAGTATATAAATATAATATATAAATCAACAACAAAAAATGTGTTAAACCATTAATATAAATATTTATACATATAATTTTATATACAATACAATATATGTTTAAACTTGGCTTTATAGTAGGCGACTATGACGCTGTTATGTTAGTACTTTAGACAGAAATTAAACAAACTCGCAGTAAAATCCATTTCGCGCATTAGTAACAATGTCGTTTCATTTAATACTGATCACTTAAATGTTCATATCATGTTATAATTACATATCGAATCGAATTAAATAATAAACTTGAATTATATTCATCCACGCCATTGATGTGTTACCCTATTGTAGGCTAGATACGCCCATC